>JAODUK010032060.1:0-22602 GCA_027564635.1 Typhlichthys eigenmanni
CCAGTCAGAGCTGGCTAATGTGGCTCGGGAAAGGGAAGTTTGGGGTCCCTTGCTGGAGCTGCTGCCCCTGCGACCCGACTCTAGATAAGCGGGAGAAGATGGATGGAACCTTAAGGAGTATTTGAAAGCAACACTGAATGCCTGATATCCTCTATATATACTATTATATTTTCAATTCTCAGCTGGTGCCTGCATTTTGTGTTTTCTTTTATGTGATAAATATTTAGTATGATCATTGCCTGTGTACCTGTGATGTCAACACCTAACCCTCGCTACCAACTTAAACATGGCTTCTACACAAATACAGCAATTTCCACCATGAATTGATATAGAAAAGGCAGATAGTGTTTCATGCTCAGACGTTCCTGGGGGAGGGCCTCCACACCCCAGACTTTGTGTTGTTCAAACAAAACAATGTTCAAACAATGTTCAATTAAAGCCTACGCCCATGACTGCATCCATGACAGATGCAATAATGCAACTTGCACACACCCGAAATGAGGAAATGTATTCATGAGAACAATATTAAATGTCTGCTATCTTATCTACTAATAGGTAGTAGAATATTCTCTCTCTCTCTATCTCTCTCTCTCTGTCTCTCTCTCGCTCTCTCTCTCATTCCCATGTCTTTGTCCTACCCTCCCTGTCTTTTGTCCATCTGCCCTGCTGTTCCCATGTATTCCTTTCATTAGCATTTGGAAGCGGCAGAGGCTGAAGAACAACAAGGCAGAAGGAATAGAGGGAGGCAGAGAAAACATGCAGAGGTCTGGCAGGAGATACGAAGTGACTGCAGCTGGTGGAGGACTTGGGCTGTTTCAAGCATTCTCCCAAAGCGTTGTCGCCCTCTGCCCCAGCACACCCTGTCCTTTGGGCCAATGGAGTGGTTAGGAATTGTGTGCGGTGTTTGCATTGCGCACATGTGGTCAGCGGACCAAGTGTTCAGGCTCAGCGATGTTAGACGGCTGGGTACTGCAGCCATCAACTCCTGTTGTGTCCTTTGTCACCCGAGAAGGAAACAAATGAGCTGAAACATATTGAATGTTCAGTGTCTCCCTCAGCCTAGGAGAGCGACCCATTCCCCGTATGAGGCTGAAACAGTACGTTGAGAATTTACGTTGTGTTTTCCGTTGCCGTGCTTTCACCGCCGCCTAATTTCTCAGAACACGAACAGATTGATACGTTTCAGGAGAAAGTCCTTCATTTCTGGCCATTTTGAGTGTGTATTTGAACCCACAAATGCTGATACTCCAGATACTCAACCAGCCTGAAGAAGTCAAGTTTAATTGCGTCTTTTACAGTTTTCAGCTATGCTAACATAATTGCAGAAGTGTTTCTAATGATACATTTGCCTTTTCAAATTTGGATTACACAGTGTTTTTCTGATCAAGTTAATGTTATTTTAATGTGTAAATCTTTGTATTTTCTTTAAAAAAACAAAAGGACATTTCTGGTGACCCCCAAACATCCGTGCGTACAAGCAAATGTAAGGCAATGTACTATTGATGTGGAGCTGCTTGTCCCCCAGTCTGAAAAGAGACTGGCCCAAAGAGGCTCCTGCAGCAACATCCATCTCCTCCTGGTCTGGCAAAAATAGATTAAGTCCTCACAATGGCACAATTGTGAGAGCTGGGGGTTTTTGGACTTTAAGAAGTTAAAGAAGGCGTGTGACAACATGAGATGTCCACCCACATCACGTTATGACAGCTGTTGATAGAAATTTGACCAAAGAAAGGTATGAAAAGCATACTACGGTGAGTTATAGCATTACATAGTGATTAATACATTTCAGAATGGTACATACAACAAACGGGCTCGGCCTGAAAATGCAAAGCAAAACAAAGGGGGTTTGTGATCAGCATAATGTCTGGTGTTGCATCTCTGAGAGAGCCATCCATACGATTTGACCAAGGGAATAGATGACAACATTATTATATATAATGATATATAGTAGTAGCAATAACTATATATCAGCCAGCATGTGAATGATCATTATTCTTTTTCCAAACAATGTTGAGTGGAATGTGTTTGCATTTAATACGTCTCCTACTGCCTGTAATGTCTATGGGTTATGGCCTGAGGCCTGAAAATGGGTACTGGAATATAAAACGAGGTTTTTGAGAATGAAATAATATATGGAATTAAAAAGAAACACTTGTGAACTGAAAATACTAGTTCCCATATTCTCAGTTAAATGAAGGTATTTCATTTCTATTGTATTTTATACTGCTACGTCTTGAGTATTATTAAACAAAATAGTTTTGAAATACATTTTTATAGCGAGAATGATTACGAGTCTCGGTAATGTGCATTAATTGCACCGTCGTATCTCCCACTTCCTCGTTTGAATGTGTGTGGGCTGGATGACTCTGCGTTTTCCCCCAATTTGTGTCTGTGTGTGTTCGCGTGTTGTGTGTCTTTGACTGATTAAGATGAAACAGTAGCCTCAGTCACTGTGGCCCACAGTAAAGGGTGCAGCAGCGCTGCATCTGCCTTTTAAAAGTCATTTAGAAGTCATTGCTCACTGCAGGAAACTGCTCCCAGATCATTTGATTCGGTCGTGACATTATCTTTCCATTAATTTCGTTCTTTGATTTTTTTTTTCTATCTCACTGACACAAACACATATGGCCAGTATTGTGGTTCTCTGTATTTTGTATTTTTTCACCTCCACTCTATTTACAATAATGTATTGATGAAAGTTGAATGAAAAGACACATCCAGCCAACATTTGCTGATTATGTACTGGCTTTGTGCCGCTTCCCGCCATATTTTACATGTCTAATATTCACGTGCATGTGTGTGTGTGTGCCGGGGTGCGTGTCTGTATTCTTTGCTCATTTGCCAGCGTGTAAGCCACTACTTTCCCACGTTTGAAAGGCGACTCCCACAGGCCTTCTCGTTCTTTCATTGTCCAGCGCCTTTTCTCCCCCTGTCCCTCCATACTTATTTTCCCCATCATACGACCAGGAGAACGACGTGAGAAAAACTGATTTCAGGAAGAGTTTCGGCTAGGAAGAGTTGTAGTCCAGGCCATTTTAGGACACGGTGCATAGAGGCTACAATGCTACCATTGATGTCTTATCAAAGTGGACTGCCCGTGTTTGTAGTTTGGTGAAGTTTAAAGTGACACTCTTGACTCCTTCCTTCACCCCAATGTGCTAGATTTCCACATGCTGGTGTTTGAGAGCAAATATGAGTTCATCTTATACTTCAGCTGGTGTACTTTTTGTATGTCAACATACGTCTGCGCTAGAATTGCAGAGCCGGCCTTTTCGTAAAGCCTGGGACACAGTGCTGGCTAACTGCGTCAAGACTCGCCTACTTGACAGAAGAGATATTTTGATTGACATGCATGATGGATGACCAGCTACATAAGTCAGTGAGCAAATAAATATGACGTTAAACATACTGAGGAATTTGTTGGGAAACTTAGTGATATGAGTCTGGCTGTTAAATAAGTAGGCTATGACTGAAATTGGTAAATCAAGCACTGCACTAGCATTGGAAATGCATTGCAAAGGCTAGGATATTGTTTTTGTGTGGTCTGCACCATTGTGGCTATGTTCCTATTTACAGAGCATGCACTGAGAACGGACAGCTGCTGTAGCGGACTGCAATGAGATATTTGATGAATTCGACAAAAAATGTATTATCTTGCAATCACTTACGATACCTTTTTAAATGGTGGCACGATTACATTGAGATAGGGAAAATGTTCCACTGCACATGAATGCAAATGCCACTGAACTCAATATGCTGTCCAGCTCCATATTGCGACCACCACCGCTGACTAAATTCTTGCTTCTTAAATAGCTGCATAATATCGGCCGTGATAGTAAACAGAGAGATGGATTGGGGCTCTGTGAAGCTTGTTTTAATTTCAATCACCACATGTGCTGAGTATTGGTGTTCATATTCCCTGGCCAAAAAGGAATATTTTCTTCTGGTGTTATGTAGTTACGTTTAAAATAAAAGTGTCCCGGCTTGTGAGAGCGTACGTGCGTGTGCGTGTGTGCATACTGCCATTGGGTCTTTACTTCCCCTTTCCTGTGCAAACGTTCTCACCCATTCCCCTTCCAACTCAGGAGGGGGTATCACACACGTACTCTTACAGACCTCTAAATCTGCCTGGTGAACCGGCCCCAGTGACAGCCCGGCCCCACTCTTGTCAGGGCTGAAAGAAAGAGATGAGAATCTATGTGCGGGGCATGAAGAAAGAGGAGTGGATATATTTGTGCCCCGGCTTTGTTTGGCCTTCCCTCGCCGAGATCCAGTAAGGAGGCATTCGTCAAGTGGCTGGATAGCTGGCCATTGTGATGTAATTGACCCTGATGAATTGGCGGGACTTAAATTTGGGACCCGTGTGAACATTAATAACTTGGCTCCTAATGGCCGACCCCTTCTCTGTTCTTTTTTCTTTTTGTATATTTAAACTGGAGATAGATTTTCACTCGGAGAGGCATGGGGCAAAAACATGCCCAGAACGAACTGTCGGAGAACAGACGGGCCCAATTTATTTGTTTTTTTTTTGTTGTTTTCTGTGTTATTGTTCATGCTGAAAGTGTTAAGCTTGAGGATAATAGATAATAGATAATGGTGTTCTCAGGGGTTACTTCAGAGCCATCAAACTATCTCAGTTTTACTTTGATAATCCTGCAGCTAAATCTTTGTCTTTCCTCTGCACCCCCCTCCCCACCCAATTTTCTCTCATCATGTCTTGCCTCATCCACCCCCTTCCTTCTCTGCCCTGCCCTTTTCTCGATTGGCCACCATCTCCCCTTCCAGGTACCATTACCCCGTCCCTAAGATCTTCTACGTGCAGCTGTCGGTGGGCAGTAATGAGTTCATTGGCGAGGGACGAACCCGTCAGGCAGCCAGACACAACGCTGCCATGAAGGCACTGCAGGCCCTCCGCAACGAACCCATCCCCGAACGACCGCCACAGGTAACTCTACACGGCCAATCTCACCCGCTCAGCTCTGCAAGGTACCTCTGGGCACATCAATCATTCCCCCATCATCGACATCTCGTTAATCTACCTCTGTGTATAAATAATTTTGTCTGGTGGTTGAACTAAGGACCCAAATGCAGAAATGTTCTTATTGCTATGATTTATTGAAGACCGGGTTTGCCGGAATACTAGGCAAGCATAGTTCAGCCGACCACGGCCATGAGCCAACACCATAGGCCAATACATAGTTTAGCATGCAAGGTTCCTATACGTGAAACTCCACAAAAGTTGTAATCCAACGCTATTGGTGCATTACCGCCACCTACTGTCTCCATGGCTCATTACCACCACCTATTCTAGAATGTAGTGCATGCACTTTTTAACAAAGTCAGTTAGTAACGACATTTTGCTCAATTTTACTTGTCCGGAAAAAACAATGACACAAGACAAGGAATATAGACAAGATGACCCAGACCCGGGCAGACACAGGACAGGGTATTTAACACATGAGAGGATGAATACAGATTGGGGACAGTTGAAGCAAACACACATGGCGCAGGGAAGATTGTGACTGGGTTTACATAAACACTTTTTTGTTTTTTTCCGAATGGAATCTTTCCGATTGACAGTTTCAGGTTACCTGTTTACATGGGATGTCACCCAATCAGGTGTTTACCTGTGCCGTCGCAACGTATCGGAATTGATGTTAAACATGCACGCATTATCTAGCTCATAATATAATGTATGTGTCCCGCTAGCAAATGGCTAAAACTGGCTAGCATCTAGTTGTAGGTACGTCGGAGAGTGTGAGGCTGTTTGTGTGACTGGTGGAGACATATATGGCTCCAGGTGACGTCATTGTACTAACTCCCATTCCTGCAGTACACCTCAAACGAATACCCGAATAGTCGAATATTCTGGTCCAGCCCTAGCTGCTAGTGTGAACATCCACAGGCTGGGCGGGGAAGTGCAAGACCAGAAGACAAAGGCACAACCCTTGAAACAGACATGGCCCATTCAGCCTGGTTAACCCTTTTGAGACACATCCACCCATCACAGAACACATCTTTATTTGATGAATATGGGATTATAACACCACAATGTTATTTGTGCTCTTTAGGAGAACGTAAACTAGGCGGAAAGATATAGCTAGCTTAAGCGGAAAGATATAGCTATCTTAAGTGGAAAGATATAGCTAGCTTAAGCGGAAAGATATAGCTATCTTAAGTGGAAAGATATAGCTAGCTTAAGCGGAAAGCTGCGCTGAGCAACACCTACATTGTCTTTTAAGCAGCATTATCAGCTTTTACCGCATCCAAATCCACCGCTAATGTATAATTCAAGTTCTGTCTCCCCACCAAAGTCCCCATACAGTACGTTCAGGCTGCACCTGGTAGACCTGCTAGTTATTTTACCTTCCTCGTTGTTGGTAGGTGTTCTTTCCCTCTCGTCCACCGTGTTCTCATGTACTGCTTCGTGTCACACTACCCATGCAGATCACATTCCCCCACCCTGAGGCATTGCTTTTAACCGTTGTTATCATCACCCACCGGAAATCAAATTACCCCGTATCCCCGTAGCCTGGCATCGGCAGCAGTTATTCAAAACGCCTTGGCTCCTCTCAACCTCCTCGTTTGCCTCGTCTTGTGGCGTCGCCAGTCTGTAAATGAGTTCTTTGTTGGCTTGCTGCTTTCGCCAGTCTTGCTTTACAAATTGAGGCGCATTGTGTCTGTCTGTCTGTCTGGGTGGATGTACGCGTGTGCCTGTGTGTTTCCATGTATGTGTGAAGGCCCCGGGGCTATTAGTGTTTGTCTCGCCGTGGCTAGCACGTCAAGGCCGTCTGTTTGGTAGAAGGGCGAAGGATGCAGCAGTAGTGATTTCTCACTAATGTAAGCATGTGTTGTCGCAGGAATGTTTATTATTTCATTCCATAAATCATCTCTACCTTTTAAGATTTAGCATGAAAAACTTCCTCTTTTGGGCTCGTATGGGGGTTCCTTATGTATTGTATGCGTATTTGTATTGTACAAATGAGTTCTCCTCCATGAAATCTCACAGACCATGGTCTTGTTCTGTGCTTGAATGCAAATATGTGGTTTTATTGATACCCACCTTCATTCCCCCTCTCCCCATTTAGATAAAACACAGTAATTCTTCACAGCAATATGTTAGTAGAACATTTGATTATGTATGGACATTATCTGGATTGGAGTCCATTTACTGACTCTCAATTTCAAAGGTTTATCGTTTTGTTGCTTGTGAACATTTATTCATCAACTTGTTTATTAAGTCTCCAAAACATACATGTAACAAAAATAAATAAGCTGGTTGAAACTGAAAATGAAATAATAGAAACAAAATGAGTCAGTCTAATACCAGCTGCCATTAAGCATCATTGAGCAGATGTTTAACCCCTACAGCAACTTTTACTTTCCTTACTATGGAAAGTAAAAGTAAAAGTAGGGGGCAGGATGGTCTAGTGGTCTGGGTGTTGGGCTCCCAGCCTAAAGGTTGTGGTTTTGAACCCTGCTGTTGACCTACCTGTAAGCATCTTTGAGCAAGATGCCTAATCCCTAACTGCTCCTGGTGGTTGGCTGCACCTTGCATGGCAGCAATCACCATCGGTGTATGAATGTGTGTGTGAATGGGTGAATGTGAGGCAAAATACTGTAAAGCGCTTTGAGTGGCCGAAAGGTTAGAAAAGTGCTATATAAATGCAGTCCATTTACTATAATTTATTTAAAATAATGAATGTTTAACAAAATATCATGTTTTAGAAGAGTTATGGCACTTTGCCAAGTGCATTACATTTTAAGACCTTTTCATTATTATTTTTGAATTACTAATGTGTGGGATTCCTTATACATTCTTGGAATAATTTGTAGTGTTAATACACTTTCTATCCCAGGAACAAAACACGTATTTTATTACATACTGGATGTACATACTGCAACGGTATTTTTCCCTGGACAATAAATCTAAATATATATCCCCTTTTAGGTCAAGTAACTCTGTTAACTAACTCGTAGCTCATGCACACACACATGCACACCAAAACGTGGCTTTTCAAAGCAGCCCCACGGGACAATTCAGTATATAAATCAAACACACATCAGCATGACATGAAGCTTTTCTGGGGGAGAGAAAGAGTTGTATCCAGTTGTTGTAAAAACAAACCTCTTGAGATTATTTCTCTCTTTCTCGCTCACTGGCAATTTGTTCTACTCGTCATCCATCTCTCACCTCACCCCTACTCAAAACAAATACACACCCACGACGCAGAAATCCCATCCAACAACCAACCCAACATACTGTGCCCTTCCTACAACTATAGGTTGTAAAATATTCCTGCAGCAGCTCATACTGTAGTCTCAAATAGCTTTTTCTCCACACACATACAGTGCACGCACATTCAGCCTTCTCCTTATCTTTCCCCAAACCATTTCCTGTGGGGAATCGGCATGCAACACGTCAAGTTTACGGCCTAGATCTCATGTTTCTGCCTTTGGGACAGAGCTGTTTATAATCATTATATTAATGATTCGGCTATCCCATGCAGATGATTTTACGTGGGAAATACAAACTGTAATTGTGCTTCCCTTAGCATGCACGTGTGCGCGTGAGCGCGTGCGTGCATGCGCGCATGCTAGTGTGTTAACTCCACCAGGACCACCAGTCTTGTTCTCTAACCCATATCAGATGAGGATCTGTGCCAGAAAGCAGACAGACTCCTCATTGCAGCCGTCTGGCAAAGATCCATCCATCTCAGTACTCCCCAGTATGCGTGTGTGTGTGTGTGTGTGTGTGTGTGCATGCGCGTGTGCGTGTGCTACTTTGTATTTGTTTGCACGTCTACATGTTTGCGTGCATGTCTATCCGAGAGGCAGAAAAGAGATTTGGAATCGTTTGCGCAGCGCGGAATAAATTAGAACACTGTTCTGCCACTCATCAGTTTAGTGTGGAGCCGTCGCTGTTGAAGTGTTGTTACTGCTGGTGTTATTAATTGACGCTACTGTTGAACCTCATGTCCTGACACTTTCACACAAGCACTGGTCAGGGATAAACCCTAGTTTATGGCTCGGGAAACGGTGTTACCATTGTTGTAGCAGGCAGAATGAACCATGCCCTACAGGGGTAAAATAGACTGAAGATCTGGAGTTGCTCTCAGATCGGGTAAAAAAGAAAAAAAAACATCCATGTATTGATGGCCCACTGAGATGTGACTAACTATCTGATTATTACAAATAGAGTAGTAGATTGTTTAGAATTATACTTTGGTATAAGTAGAGCTCAACTTTCCCTGTTGCCTCTAAGATATGTGGTATGCAGCTGAAGATCAGTCACCCTTACCAATAACCTATTGAGCCCCCCCCCCCCCCCCGCTTCCCCCAGCCACACAATTAAATGGCGAGTTAAGTGAGGTCGGTTTGACTTATGACACTTTATCATTACTCTGTCCCAGAGCCTGGAAGAACAGGAAGAACTAGAAGAAGGCACAGACGCCAGCAAATCAGAGATTAGCCTGGTGTACGAGATCGCCCTCAAGAGGAACCTGTCTGTCAGCTTTGAGGTGAGGCGTCAAACGTATGATGAATCCAAAACCCCTTTGTGTGCAAGTCCTGTTAATCACGATGAATAAACATCAACACTGCGTGTTATGTGTGTATATTAATCTGTGTATTAAAGTGTATTTGTAGTCCTAAACAGAACGTCTGTTTAGGAAGAACCCGTCATCCATTATAAAGTATGACGGCAGAAATCTCAATGAGCCATTCATAGCAGTACTATTCATCCTGTGATCCATGCAGGAAGAGCCCGTTTTGCTCAGTTTTACCGTTTATGATGAAGCTTTTCCCAAATGAGGAGGGCGGTTGGGAGTGTTGGAACATGCTTTTCAGTAGAAAATGCATTTTGACTCCATTCCTATCTTGCTCAACTGATAAGGGCTCATTTTCACTGTTGCTATTCCGTAAGCTGTGTCAGTGGAAGGTCCCTCACTGTCCATGTCTAATCTACAGCGTTTGATGACGCTGTAGACTTCTAGTTAGTGAATGCATTCCCATTACGACCGGGATTCCCGCTTGAAGGTGTGTCTTTAACTAATGACGCGCTTATCTTGAGTCAATCACGTTTAAAAGTAGTGCCCTCTTTAACGCACTTTTGCCTCCTTTATTAATGCACTGTCCAAAAGATTTGTCAGCATTGATTTTCAGTCAATTTACTAGGCAATATTTTACTTGTCATTATAACATCCCTGGACGACTGGTGACTAGGCCTATGCCTGAACCTGACTACACATTAGGATAGTCCTATACGGCAAGAACGCACTGCCTATTTATCATACGTGATTCTAGACTTAGAAAATTAGTAGATCTTTAAATGTTTCTTTTAGTAGACGCGTAATATCTCTGTGGAATATTCATACACGCCGCGTTGCGCTGGCAGCATGTGGGCAATTCCTACAGAAAATGCCAAAGATAAGAGAGTGCCGAAAGCCAAAATTACAGGTATATAGCTTCCGATACACAGTTTCATAAGCATAACGTTGTGTAACAAATAGATTTGCTTAAAATAAATGTTTGTTTATGCCTTGAGCTTCACTCTCCACGAGTGAGTGAGTTCTGTCTCACTACGTTTAGCCTACAATTCATTCATTGCAAGTACGACTGTACGACTTAAAACAGGTAATGGAAAACTCGTAATGGAAACGCAAGGCGGAGCTGGGAGCGCTGCAACCACAGTAACCAGTCAGGTGATGCCGCCGCCGAATATGTGTGCATGTTATGTCGGTGCTTGGCTCTCTGTTGTGGTACCCCCGGTGGTGCAGGGTTAAGGGGTCTCCTGCCGATCACGGGTGTGTTGATCCCTTAAGTTAAGGAGGAGGGGACGGCTAATGTTGAAGAGCCTTGACAACTAAACTGTATACCAGCATTGTAACAGATGCTTTTAATTCACGAGAAGCTGCCTTGCTCGAGCGTTTGAGGGTGACCTGACCCATTTTCACACAGTTGTGTTGCGGCTGCCTAACGCTGGGCCCGTCCTGTAGCCAAAGCGACCACGAAGAATCCGTGTCCTCAGGTGACCCCGCTGTGCTTGCTCCGCTTGGCTCTCAGCGCACGCCCCGCTTGAGCGTCGCGACTCTCGCCGTCTCCGCAGAGCGAGGTGCCAACAACAAGAGGAGGCTCAGTTTACTCCCCCTCCCTTCCTCCGAAACGACCCCTCCCTTCCATTACTCCCAAAAAACACAGGCGGAGCGCCGCGGTGGGAAGGCGGGTGGTTGAAGGGGATATGAGGGAGGGAAGGAGGGGGAGGGGGCCTTTCTACTCTGTTGACTTTGCTCATTAATATGAGTTTTCACATCACTGGGAGATTATCTGAAATGGCTTCCAGGCCTCCATGTTTTGCTGTTTTAGTTTCAGTTTGGCGCCCGTGCGCCCCGTCAGAGCGTGACGCAGCCCTCCTTCCTGGAAGAGTGATTACAAGGGCGTCATGCCCGAGCGACCGACTGCCGCGTTACCCGCCGCATCTCTGTCACCGGCGGCCGTTACGTGGCTTCCGTCTTGGCGCGCTCCAAGTCGGAAGGCGACGAGTGGCAGCGCACAAAAACTGCATTCCTTCGACGGCCTACGTCCCCCCTCCTGTCTGCCTACTTTCTTTTGTTTCTTCTGCCGACAAGCCGATTGTTCGCCTGCTGCCTGACAGGCAACAAGACGCGGGATGAGCTTTTTTGTTCTGCCTTTCTGTCTTTCACCCTGGCTATGTTCTTCCTTCTTATTTTGTATCACTTTCTACTACATCCTCCTCTTGTATATTTCCCTCTGTGTGTGTATACTAGCGTATGTATTTGTGCGCCGTGCGCTTGACGGCTCGCGGCCGCGACACGAAGACATGAAAGCCACAGCTGCTGGTCTCCCCCCCCCCCCCTGCTCTTGACTGAAAAAGCGGCGGGTGAAGATGTTGACAGGGAGGTGTTTGTTTTCCTCTGTGCCATGTCCAGCTAAACAGACCGACGGCCTCGCATGCAAGGCCAACCCCCCCCCCCCCCTCTCGGCATACCTCATGCCCCTCTCCCACTCATTCGAGGGCCTCTTCCGGATTCCCATGACTGTTGCAAGTCACCCATGGTTGCGTGCGATACGCTCCCACTAGCCACTGTGATGGGACCAGAGCCAAGAGTGCCTGGGGTGCAGCAGGTCTCTCCGGGTCACTCTGTCCTCGCTCGTCATTAGCTAGTTCTGTCTCGCACGCGTCCCCCTGTTATCTGTGAAGCGAACGTCTGAATCACGATGGTGAAGATCTACTGTATGTATCTTCTACAGCCTACACAGATGACTCACTCCAGCGAGTGTCCTCTTACCGTCCCCTCCCGCAACGAGGAGGGTCTCGGCCACCCCAAGAGCCGGCCCGGCTGACTTAATCCCTCTCTCTCTCTCACCCCCCCCCTCCCCGCCCTCGTCAGGCGATATCAAACAGATGTCGGCTTCAAAGGGGGGACCGATCTATAAATCACACGCTTGCGCGTTGTGCAGTCGCGGGAAGGCTCCCCTTTCCCAGAGGGACACGAGAGACTAGGGGTCTCCGGGAGGCCGAGAACCACCCATCTTGTACAACGAGCCGCGTCCCTCAGGGGCTCGTCCAATCCACCCGTCGTCACAAAAGAGCCTTTTCTCCACCATCCCGCTATTGTCACCGTCTTGCTCCCATGGCTCCCGAGAGTCCCAGTGTACCTGAGCTCTCCCTTGCCCGCTTGGGGTATTGATGTCTCCTGAGAAGCTAAAGAGATGGCCTCAGATAGTGAGGGAGGGAGAGAGGGAGAAAGAGATGGAGGGAGAGAGAGAGGAAGAGAGAGGGAGAGAGCGAGAGAGAGAGAGAGAGAGAGGATGGCAAAATGAAAAGTCTAAATTGAGATACTGTTAACTGCGAACAACCTGATACTTTTGTATCATACTTTTGGCGTTTGTGTGTTCATATGCGTGTATGTGTGCACGCACGTGTGCTTATGCGTGTGTGTGTGTTATATTGAAATCTGTCTGCAGCCTGTCTGCCATGATTGCGGGCCAAGAGCTTGTGACGTCCGTGCACGAGCATTCATGCACGCGTGTTCTTGTTCTTTGTCAGTCAAGAGATACACCACAGGTTCTGCCCCACAAACCCCCACCCCCCAACTGCACTTATGTACAATAGAAAGGTGCTGACATTTTAAAAGTGGAGTAAGGGATTCTTGAGAATGTTTGTGTATGTTATGTGTAAAACATCATCAAAACAAAAACCCCTCTCTCTTGCTATAGGGTGCTCCCCCAGAAGCTCCGCCCCCAACTGGACACACATTGTCATTTGGTGCGGTCTCCACCACTTGGTGTTCCCATTTACAGAGCGAGGGTTGTGTAGAAATATCAGTTTATTCTTTCAGCAACACAGAACTGGCAGATAGTGCACCTTGAGTAGATATTCTCTGAATTTGACAGAAAGTGCATTAGCTTACAATAGTTGACCTGACCTTTAATGTACTGCTTTACAGTATATACTCTAGCACCAACAAGGGTTATATATTTTATATCTGCCTGCACACTTGTATAGGTTGTACACAAATCATAGCAAGCACAAAGGAGAAAGGCTAGATGGATTAATGGAAATGATTCATGGTAGTAGTTCTAAGCAATTATTTTCCATTTAGCTTATACACAAAATGTAACAAATTCTACATGTGAAATGTCAGTTTCAACTGCTCACATTTTTCCCCAAATAAGTATACAAGCATTGCTTCAGTGAGTCACTGTACAGTATACTGTACAGTCAAACTGGTCAAAATGTATGTTGATTCTGGTGCAAGGTTCTATTTTGATCTTCTAGTTGGAATTATCAGTTGTCTGGGAGCCAGAAACAGTCGGTTAGCAACTCCATTCATCGGTATTGAGCTCCGCAGGCTTTAGTACAATGTGCTGTCATCATTAGAGGAGACAGGGTACTCACAAGACCTCAATTACTCTGATTACAAGGACAAAGGAGGTTTGGCGTCACTAGTCCATGTGGGGGTCCCCTGCAGCAGTCTGGTGCCAGTATGGTGCCAGTCTGGTGCCATAGTACCACCATATTATACAAAAAAAAAAAAAAAGATTATTTTTGGAGTTTGTTTTGACCTTTGCACTTTGCAATATTGTCATCTTTTAGATTGAATATGAATATCCTGTGCTGGATGGATGGATGGTTATCTTTCCATTGATCTTTCCATTGATGTTTATATGTGTAAAATGTCCATGCATTTTTGTAATAGTTTATTGGTAAGGATTTGCCAATAGTAAACCAGTCGAACTGTGGAGCAAGGAGCAATATGAGCCACATACAGTGAGCATGACGAAACATGGAAAATATGTGCTGAACATGTAGTTTAATAAACTGCTAACCACCGCTATTTACACCTCCCAATTGATATCATCTGATCGGCCCAGAGGCCAGTCCCCACAGAGACAGTGGGGATGTATCATGTCGCACACAGCGTTGTAATCTGCCATGTCCCATTTCCTCCCACGAATGATGGGCTGGCCCCCCGAGGGGATCTCCCCGGAGGAAAAGGGAAGATCCTTGGCGTAGGCTTGGATGACTGTTACTCCTCCATAGTCTCCTGGAAGACACACATACAGTATGTGGACATTCCTGGGATCTGTGGTCCAGGAGGCCTGCCTGGCTCAAACACCTGCGCGAGACAAGAGAGTGATTCCAGGTTAACGGCAATGTCACAGAGCCAGATAAACCACAAGGTCCACACCTGAAGCCCTGGTTAATGGTGAGGTAAATTCTAGTCAAAACATAACATATCTTTGGGGAAATCGACCTCCAGTCAGTCCATAGGCTGTGGCAGGATTGTGCTTATAATTAAACAATCCCACCAAGCGACGGACGATTGGGCCCTTTAGTCATATTGACAGCAGTTGGATCTTAGATGCAGATCAGTGTGGCGGTGGAGGGTCTTTGGCACTCACAGGTAGGGGTATGTTTTGGCAGATTGGGGCGAATGCATTTGCATTCTCAAAGTAATTGCACACAGCGAGTCCAGCTTGCGGCCTACAGAGTGGCGTCCCTCTATCCACCTCTCCCTCATACTGCTCAGCCAGGGAAGCAGGTGATTAGAGTATTGCCCTCACCTGCCAGCAATTCTCCTCTTCACATGTCGTATTTGCTACTTCCGAGCACAATTTTCAGGGGAAACTCTGATTTGTCTGATGCTAGCGCGTTGTAGGCCTACATTAATACGTGTATGACAATGCTCCAACAAGCTATTTTATTTTTAAAATGTGTTTGATTTAAGTGAACATGCTTTCTGAGGGTAATTTGCTGCAAGGTCACTGGCTACAAATCGTCTCCTTATATTTATTTCTCTTTTCAGAAAGCATTAGCAATAACAACGTTTCTGATAGGTTGTCAATTTATTTTATAGCTGCATCCTAATTTGCATGTGTGCTAGATATCCGGACACGGACTTGAATGCATGACAAGCCGTATTTACGAGTTCCGAACTCCGACCAGCTTCCGACCAGCATGCGAAGGCGGCATTACTCTTGAGTGTCCAGAACCATGCCCATCTCTCCCATACAAATGGAACAAACTATCCGCACACCCCAAAGTCGGTCATGGAAGAAGACGCTCTTATGGTTTTTAGGTATTACGTAGCCTGCAGTTACGACAAATTAAATGAGAGAATGTGTGGTGTGTTCACAGCAATGATGTTTTTCTGAGAACAGAGAGAAGATGCCTTTGTGTAACGTGTGTGTGTGTGTGTGTGTGTGTGTGTGTGTGTACTTGTTTTTCACTCATAGCCACTAGGCTAAGATTGGGAAAGTATTTGAGGAATGTTTACAACTCAGTTTATCGGATTCGTCCGCATAGGCCTTAAATAAAGGGCTTAAATAAACAGCCTGCAGATTGCAACAGATTGCTGCAGTTTGTTCTAGATGCACTGCAAATTAAAGAAACATTCAAGTGTGTGTCTGTACTGTGTGTGTGTGAAGGGGGGGGGGGTTATTCTGAAAGGACTGCACCCAAGAGCCACTGAGAGACAAGCAGTCCTATACAGCAGTCTGGACATAAAGTGTCGGTGTGTGCGAAACTCAACTGGTCTAGCGTGTATCCCTGAATGAGGTCGGGATGGACTCCATCTGCCACACGCACACACATGCACAGACAAACCATATTCTGGGGACTATACAGGAAGTGGATGTGATTGCAGAAGCATGACCTAACGCCAGCCGGTGTTTGTTTTACGTCTCCCAGGTGACCAGAGGCTAGAGAAAGGAAACTTCATCACTAGAGACTGGCACGTTACTCTGTGTGTGTGTGTGTGTGCGTGTGTGTGCGTGTGTGTGTGTCGATGTGCGTCAATTTGTACGTCTTTTTCTATAGCACGCATATGGGTGGGTAGCGGTTTGAGAATATAAGTCAGATGTTGTGGCCACCTGGTGCAGCTGATTACAAAGCAGACGCACACACGCCACGCGCACACATTTGTGTTATTTTATTTGTTTAACATTCTCTGAAACACGTGTGCATGTTCGTGTAACGCTCATTGCGGTTTGATAAAAGCATTTCATTTTGGAACAAAACCTTTTTTGAGAAATATGCGACGGTCTTTGAGCCAGTTTTGAGCAATGGTTTCTTAAATTCTTCACCTAGGGTTTTGAATCCCGCATAACCCATGAATTGTCACCCGGACGATAGTTTATCACCATTTCAGGGCATTTTTTCTAATTTGCATCCATACAATCACACCTCCTTTTTTCTTTAATTTAAACGGTACAAACATTTGAATGCGTTTGTTTGGCGACTGGTTGACCATGGCTGGTGTAATGAAGTGTGCGTGGCATCCCCCTCCACCCAGGTGTTGAGGGAGAGCGGTCCGCCCCACATGAAGAGCTTCCTGACCCGGGTCATCGTGGGTGACTTCTCCGGCGAGGGCGAGGGCAACAGCAAGAAGCTGTCCAAGAAGCGCGCCGCTCTTGCCGTCCTGCAGGACCTGAAGAAGCTGCCGTTCATCCCCGCCGTGGAGAAGCCCAAGACGCACTACAAGAAACGCCCCAAGACCATCCTCAAGGTACAGAGGACAACATGGAGACTATAGGGTTTTGAGGTGAAAACACCACGGTCTGAACCACTGACCTTTACATTTGCGCATGAGCCCAAACATTTGTGTAACTACTAAACACAGCTTTAGTGAACCATTTTCATTTTATCGCTGACTTAAGCAAGACCGGAACATTTTAGCAGAAAAGTGCGAACAAAAAAGTGGGAACAATAATAATAATATAAATGCAATACATTTGAATGTCAGCTGTTATATCTTTGGAAATTAACCCGATGCTGCCTCCAGTTGTGTAATTATTTGTAATGATTTTACTTGTAATAATTTGTAATTACTTAATTCCGTGCACAGGGTCAGGTGGGGTTTGAACTAAAAGTGTGAGCACTACGCCAGCTGTGATAGATTCTTGGTCCACATTCGATGCAGACGTGCTCTGCTTAACTGTCTTGGAACACAATGCTCAACTGACGTACTGACCTTTAATTAATGCACAAGGGCCATCTGTGTTCTTTGGAAAGCAATGCCAATACTGTAAGCATAATTCGTAATAAACCCCCCCCCACCCCCCCTCCAGATTACATGGTTATTGTACACGCATGTGCCAGGGGCAACGGGCAATCTGCTTCAGATGTTAATATTTGGCTTATTGCTGTGAAAGCATATACACGGAAAGGGAAACTAATGCGTGTGTGTGTGTGTGTGTTTCCTGATCGTTATCGCTAACCATGTTTCCCCGCATACTGCTTATCCACTGTGTGTTCCTTCATACCTGCTGTGATTCAGTCTGTACTAGCATGGATAAGTATGTTGTAGATACAGTATGTAGATATCTGCAGTGATTGTGATGACTGGGGTCTCGCTCACCCCTCAGCAGACAGGGCCAGACTACGGCCAGGGCATGAATCCCATCAGCCGACTGGCCCAGATCCAGCAGGCCAAGAAGGAGAAGGAGCCAGAGTACCTGCTGTTGTCAGAGCGGGGCATGCCCAGACGTCGGGAGTTCATCATGCAGGTAATGACATGTGGGCGGGCCATAGATTGATATACTAGATAGATACCGTGATTGACACTTGAACATGGCGTATTTATATTATTGAAGGTGCAAAATATATATATATATTTTTTTTTTTAAATGTAATTTGCCACCAGGAATGTCAATTAGGTAATTTAGGCCTGGAGTATCTCATAACCGTCCCAAGGTGGAAGAACAGAGCATAGCGGGTGAAGGCTGGGGTTGTAGGGGCCACTCTAGAGCAGCATAGGAGGTGACTGGCACAACTTTAGCTATAGACCGGCTTCTTGAGTGACTGAGCTCATGACCCAGCTGATCTGATGCAGTCTCGAGGACAGTGGGTCAGCTAATGGCTAACAGCGCGCCATGTGAGCTAAGAGCGCTGCCGTGACCCTGCGTTCCCCCTCAAATGTTCTCCGTAGACTTTATGTTGGATTGTTATTATTTACTGTACATGGCAGGGATATCAACCATAAAAAATTTAGCGTGGCATTTTACTGGCATAAAACGGTGTTCAGCTCCACGGGAAGCAACGAGACCCATAAAAATAACAGTGTTGCTGCTATACTGGGTTACTGATTTAATCCAGGAATTTAAAACACAAATATCACAAGTGGTTGTGTAATGCATGTGTGTGACAGTACATATACATTGTGTGTGTGGTAGATCAACGGTATACAGTTTAGCAAGTCCAAAGAGAAAACAAAAGGAGCGTTATATGAGAGAAATGATTATAAGAATATAAGTGAAATTAAAGTACACTTAAGTTTTCTTGTAACTCATAACAGTGCAAGATGATTACATTGGATAACCTTTAGCCAAAATGACACATTAAGCAAGAACAATGCAATACTTGCACTGATGAGCAATATGTCTACAGTGTCTCTGCCTCTAACCCAGAAAATGGCAAATAAGTGGGCTTGTGATTCAGCAGAGCCAAACCACACTGTGGTCCCAGATTCTGTCCATAGCTTTCATATATTAATCATTTAATAAAGTGAATCTCTGGGTTCCTTATTATAGAGCAAAAACAAGCTAGCTTTGAGGCGTGTGAGTGTCGATAAGTAGACACTTGACTGATCCCCGAGGGGGCCTTTTACATTCTCGTACACATTCCCTGTGTAATGCGTTTCATCCTCTGCTTTTGTTCCTGTCGGTGTCTTAACCTCTCTCCATACTTCTTGTCTCTCTCTGTCAAGCTTTCCCCTGGTTCTCGCTCTCTGCCTGCAGTACCCCCCCCCCCCCTTCCTTTCACGGAAGGAACAGAGATTCTCTTGATGCAACCTCTGACCTATTCCCCATGCCTCTTTTAAGCAGGCATTAGGCACCGCTTGTGTGTGTTCCACTCACATTTAAAATATCCACATTGTTCCCCTTGGAAGGCAGCGGTTTTCAAATGAGGTTCTATTCTCAAGTCTTTCTGTCTGTTGCCATCAGCAGTAGTTACAGCAAGCTCTCGCTAGCTTGTGTCAAATATTTTTCAAGGGGGATGATGCCTTTTTATTTAATAAAAGGGCGATTATGTTTATTTTGGTAATTTATTGAGGCTTTGCTCCACCGATCCATCCTGTGGTCTACTTGAGGCTGTCAGAGGAGCACTTAGCGAACTTGTCGGGCCTTTTGAGTGAGTAGCCTGAGCCCTGGATCTTCACAGGCCCTGTCTCCCAGAATGTTATTGGTACAGTCTAATTAAGTGTTTGCATACTATAACGAGGTCTGATATTCTCTTCAAATGCCTGTTTACGTTCCGCGCAGACAGATTTAATGTTTTGGGGTCCCCTGAGCAATATTTCAGTTGGATACACTCGCCTGAGCAGACAGTTGCAAATGTACTCATCTGTGGAAAAGAGCTTTTATGTCTGAGAAATAAATTACGGCCTTGGTTTATCTGTGCAGACAAAATAACAAACTGTCCAGACGAAAATAACAAAATTGCACTGATATTTGTCAGCAATATAAGGCGTTCTGGTTGCTTTGTGTGTATGTGTATGTGTGTGTGTAAACCTGCGTGCTCAGGTGAAGGTGAACGGCGAGGTTGCCACGGGAACAGGGCCCAATAAGAAGGTGGCCAAACGGAACGCAGCTGAGTCCATGCTACTGCAGCTGGGGTACAAGGCTTCCACACTCCCCCAGAGCCCACCTGAGGTACCTGTCTGTTGTATGTCTACAGTATGTACCATATGTCCTCGCACGCTCCCTAGTTTATAGGCAATGGCCCTGAGTGTAGCTACAGCACAATGTCAACGTAGTGTCAGGCTGTGCCGACTTGTCTCTAATCAATTCGGCAACAACATTAGCCTGACAAGGCATGCACAGAAAAACCCAACCAGAAAGTAATCGGGTTTAACTGTTTAGAATTCTTCTTTCAATCAGGTTATGGAATGGGTTGTACTTCCCCTCTGCTTCAGAATGAAATTTCAATCGGGTTGGGCCTTTCTCTTCCGATTGTTGTGTTTATATGGTACGTTTTAATTCGGGTTGGGCTTTTAACCTGATTCCAATCAGAATATTCCATGTGAACACAGCAATTGTTCCCCAATCCTGGCCCTGGAGGCCCACTGCCCTGCATGTTTGAGATGTCTCCCTGCTCCAACACACCTGACTCAAATGAATGGGTCGTTATCAATCTCTATAGAAGCATGGTAACGGAGCCATTCATTTGATTCAGGTGTGTTGGAGCCGAGCAGGGAGACATCTCAAACATGCAGGGGAGCGGGGTTGGGAAATGCTCTTCTATATCATACAGTGTCTGTTTCTTTGTGGGCGTAACTTGGCTGTTATTACTGTTTATTAAACCATGATGAACGTCCTGTGTTGGGCATTCCCCTCTCAGACAGCACCGTGACTCAGGGATACAGGTTTCTTTTATTTTTTGATATAAATGTTCACAATCAAAAAATAAAAAGACAGAAAACAATACAATAGTGATACAAGACTCAGATAACATGAAACGGAAATGGGGAAGGAGTTAAAGTTTTAAATAAAATATATTGATGTTCTAGGTATAATAACTGGAAAATATGTATGTTCTTTTATTTCTGTATTAATGCCATATAAAATATAATCCAACAAATGTATACTAGACAGTTGTAGCCCTTCATATTATTCCACCAGGATTGTGATTGTTCACAATTGTGTCGACATCCATCTGGGGAGCCGTCCATTGAAACAGTTTAAAAGGGCAGGCGCTTTCAAAAAAATAAAGGCAGGTGATTGGACGAACCTGTGAACCAGCAGAGCCTGTTGTCAAATCCACTCTTGCAGTTGAAAAGTCGGGAGAAGAGTGAAAACATGTTTTCCATTGAGAAAAGCTTTTTCTAATAAACTTATGCCATATTGCATCACCTACTTTAACGTCTGTAGGACCCGCTGTTTTTGTTTTATCGAGTCACCTTCGTCACACCTAAACTACGCCCGTAGGTAACAGTACGAACAATGCTGATTGGCCAGGCCACACACTTGGTTTACCGACCTGAAACAAAATGATTTCCAAGCTCTCCAGACTGGTTATCGAGGCAAAGTCAAACTTAAGCTCCCAAGATCAGGATGGTCTCGCAAGGCTAGATCCTTGATGGAGTACAGGTAGCTCTTAAAGGTAATGTTCTTTGTACAGGCCCTAATAAGCCTGTGGGCCAGTCTATTTTCTTGCGGTTCTGAGAACTGGCCCGTTACATAAGTTCTCTTGCTTATCTGAGCCGAATACGTATCAAGTGTCTTTACACACCTTATTGCTCATCCTGCTCAAGGGGACATATTTAGATAGAGAGAGAGTTGCATTACCAGGTTTTGTAGGAAATATTTATCTCTGCCCAGACAGCATTAGTCATATTGGTATCTTATTCAGTCCACTGTTTGTTAATAGTGTAGCGGCATAACTGCCTTGCTAGCAGGGCGCTATGTTAGTCTGATCGTGATTGTTGGTAGATTAACTCACAAAACGCTTTGTCGTTACATAAAACTAGTTATCATATAGAGTCACAACCCCTACGTATTAAGTAGTTAAGCCAGTTAATAATTCCATGTCTAGTTGTGTGTTTTAGCAAACGGGTTCACAGAACTGTGCGTGCGTGTGTGTGTGTGCGCGTGTGTGCGTGTGTGTGCGTGTGTGTGTGCGTGTGTGTGTGTGTGTGTGTGTGTGTGTCTGCGCGCGCGTGTTATTTCATTGAAAAGGGTCTGGATGCCTGTGGTTTTGGACGCACTGGGTTGCGTTGTCTCCATACCTGGAGAAATCTGTACAGTTAAGTGTGGAGAGTTTCAAATTGCTGGGAACAAGTGTCTTTATTCAACGTGGCCCGAGGCGGCCCGAACAATGGGACAGAATGGTGTCAGCGGCTGATGTATGCTCCTGACAGCTTATGGGGATGTCTCTATAAGAGCTTGTGGGGACAGCCCATCTCTCTCTCTAGCCAAGCTCCTCAGACAACCCCAGGCTCTATGGAAACATCAAATGGCATTAGCTAAGCTCCATTTTGAGCGTGTCTCTCTTTGGGTCTTTTACTCTCTCTCTCTCTCTCTCTCTCTCTCTCTCTCTCTCTCTCTCTCTCTCTCTCTCTCTCTCTCTCTCTCTCT
>JAODUK010032070.1:0-10413 GCA_027564635.1 Typhlichthys eigenmanni
CTCTCTCTCTCTCTCTCTCTCTCTCTCTCTCTCTCTCTCTCTCTCTCTCTCTCTCGCTCTCTCTCTCTCTCTCTCACGCACATACAACACACGTTTCCTGCCGTGGCCGTGCTGGGAGCAGGTGTTTCCAAGAGGTTTTACAAAGACATAAACTATGTGCGCGGAGATCCGCTTTATCTGAAACAGGCTGCTGAAGCCTTTGCCATGTCTGTTTCATAAGATAATATAATGCTGCAGAACAACCCACGCGGCTCATCCCCGTCCATATTTCACCCATGACATGGTGACACCATAGTTTGTTACACTGTCACAGGGATGGACTGTGTGATTTCAAGGTGTTTAATCGTCATGACAGCCCAGTACTGCACATTGAAGGATTTCAAACTGTTCTTCACGTTACATTGAGCAGAATTGAATTACTGTAATCCCTCAGTAAGGCGTTATTACAGAGGTATGCTCCTCTGTTGCGTGATAACACACTCGGCCTCCCGGGTAATAGAGAGATGTGTGGCATGTGGTGTGCGAGCCGCTCAGAACTGCCATTGAAGTGTAGTCTGATTCAAACCAAAACAATGTTTTTTCTGGTTTGTATTTTAGAAGCATGGAGATGTAACTCAGTGGGAGAGCTTTGCATCTATACGGTACGCTTCACATGCATGGTGTCAATCCCGTGTCTCCATTGTGAAGTTGCACTCTCCTGTTTTAGACCTCACCTCAGCTCACCCCAGGACTAGTTCAGTTCTCCTCAGTTGTGTGTAACATGTGATTCCTTCAAAGGCATTCAGACCTCATATTTATACTAGTAGTGCTAGTAATGATGTTACGTAAACCTTGGTCCTATGCACTTTCAGTGACCTGAGTCTTTCGCCACCTTTTGAAGTGAGAAGTAACATTCAGTGACAGCCGCGCTGTTTGATCATGTAACGTATGTGCGTGAGTCTTTAATGTATGCAATCATGTTGCATTTTGACCACAGACATTTTGATATACAAGTAATCAAAAGTAGCCCCAATACATAAGTATGCATATTTCCACAATGGATATAGTATGAATGATTATTTGAGATATAAATGATTAACTTGTTTGCTGGTAAATAACCCCTTTTGTGGAAGGAGTTGCTGTAACTTTTCCCCGTTAGCAGTGACAAGTATACACATATCTATTAATGTTGATTATTGCTATGACGTGAATCGCTGTCTAAACAAGGACAGACCTAAACCATGCCCTGAACACCACCAAAAACATGTGTGAACCATCGAGGATCACACAAAGAAAATCCCCAGCCGGCCAATGCTAACTTCCACATGGATGTCATACACTATTCCATCATAGTGTGACAGCCAAGGAAGTGCACTGGCTCACACACACACACACACGCACGCACACACACACACACACACACACACATGCACACGCACACTAACTCTCTCTCTCTCTCTCTCTCTCTCTCTCTCTCCCATGTACAGGAGCACGTACACACTTGTTCCAGGCGCTGTTTGGAAACAAGTGCACTACAGTACAAGATGGAAGTGTCAGTTACATTTGAGTTTTGAAAAGGAAAGTACAGTAGCGTAAAAACACAGGGAAGCTGGATGACCACAAAGAGCAAAGCAGAAGATAAACAAAGACACAGAAAAGGCAGGAAAACGGGAACAAGATCAGATTAAGGAAACGACAGAGGAGAAAAATATGTGTCCTCTTCCATGGTGACCTCCTGCTTATACGTGGATGTTTAACCAAAACATTTGTGTTTGAGTGCAGCATTAACATCCTTTCAAATTTGTGACAACATATTCTGCCTCTATTGACTATTATTTATTATTATTATTATTATTATTATTATTATTATTATTAACTATATTGTACCTGCCAAACAGTCAAAAATACATGATAATACGAGACACAATTCAATACATACACATATCAAAAGCAAATGCAATACAGTATATACTTGTCTAAAACAATACATACTCAATTGGAACAATTGTATTACAATGCTGTCAACCTTATTCATGATTTTGAAATTCAACTTGTCTTTTTAACCAGGGTCAGCTGTGAATGCATAATGCACTGGAGTTAAATCAACAGCCACAACTGAACACAAATGAAGGGTGGCAAGGCCTGAAAACTGATGTTATCCCAT
The DNA here is from genome assembly GCA_027564635.1 of Typhlichthys eigenmanni. Taxonomy (NCBI): domain Eukaryota; kingdom Metazoa; phylum Chordata; class Actinopteri; order Percopsiformes; family Amblyopsidae; genus Typhlichthys; species Typhlichthys eigenmanni. The sequence continues at coordinate 2,144 of JAODUK010032070.1, forward strand.
TGACGATTATTACAGTAAATTATAAACAAACTGTTACCGCAATACATTACTGTTGATGTACAACCACGTCAGAAATAGTCTGAGTCACCCTGGTGGCCTGTCTTGGGTTGGGTGATTTTGGAGTGTTGATGTTGCACACTGCCATACCAGCCAGTCAGTTGCATCATTTAATCATGAATTGACCCCCTGACCTTCCTGACCCCTTGACTGCATGTTTCAATAAGCTGCAATATAATGACAATGGTCAATATGTGGTTGCATGTGTTCTGTGCTGTTATGATGCCGACAGAAAACATTCTGCAAAATATATCTGGAAATCAAAATAATATGGACGGAATATGGGAAATCAAAAGGGGAGAAATTAATCATCTGCTACCACACAACAGAAGTTTTTTAATGAATCCGCGCACACCTAAACTCGACTTGCACATGGACAGGAGTACAGATCGAAAATTCACCTAAAAAAAAGGGAAAGGAAAAAAAAAAGGTTATTTTGTTAGTTTTGACTCAACGTGAGGAGGCAGCAGTCATGGAGTGACTCCTGACACACAAAGCACATTATTCACACCTCAGCTATGTCATCACAACTCATGCTCACACCTGTGACCTTTTAGTTGTGGGAGCAGAAGACAATATGCAGTCTTAAGAGGCTAGCTTGTTCCAAGATGGCCATACACTCACTTTATAATGTTTGCTATGGTTTGAATGTTTGAGTTCGGAGTGTAGAAGTACTGAACAGTATACAGTTCAAGCAAAGTTGTCACCATTTTGACTGAGGAAGTCAGTTTGTGGGACTGAATCACCCCTAACATACAATATAGAAGTATCAGGGCAATTTATGTGGTGAAACCATGAGCCTACTGTTATGGAAAAATATATTCTTTGTAACTATAATTTACTCTGTTCTATTCTTTCCACAACACTACATTTGCTTTTCACTACACTAAAATGACAAATTTGTATATTTCTAATAAAACACACTTGCCTTTAAATGGCAGGTGTTAATAATTTTGGCATTTACTGGCCTTAAAGACACATCCCGATCTTCATACACTCACGTGCACACATGCGCACACACACACATATACACATACATGTAAGTGTGTGTGTGTGTGTGTGTGTGTGTGTGTGTGTGTGTGCAAAACTGTCAAAGGACAAGTATGTGAACACAGGTAAAAGGCTGAGGCAGGCGTGTGAGAGAGTAACTTGTCTCTCTTGACTAATCACAGTGGAATGCAATCATGTTCACTAACTGCTGCCAGGCCGGCCAAGAATCTGGATGACTATGAAAGGCAGTTCAATCTATAATTAGGATTAATATTTATGTGCTCACCAGAGGGCAAAACATTGTAAAGTACATCACAAATTAAGTAGGCACACTCCTTTTCCATAACGTGCAGCTCTTGGAAATGTACTTGTTGGAAATGTACTTGTTCAAAAATCTTCTTCCTAATAACAGATTACATATAGCTACCATATTTAGTGAATATAAAATAAAATGTATTATTATCTGCTTACTGCCAGAGCAGATATGTAATTGATTCATCTTGTTTGATGTCAAAGCATATAAGAAAAACTTGTTTACTTGAAATAAACTTTTGTCCTCAAATGTCTCAATCAGTAGTTAGACAATTAAGAAGTAATACCTGAATTGTGGTTAGGAATGTTTGGCTGGCTATACCGGAGTGTTTTGGTTGTTTTTAAACGTGTCTGATCTGAAACACAATTTATTGCATGCGTAAACTTCTGTTGCCATATCGAAACCACGTTCATAGAATAGATAATTACAGAGTAGAGACAATATTCTTATGCGGAAAACGCAAATGCGCAATGGTCATGGCACCGTGCTAAGTCTATCTGTTTTTCATGTCTCAACAATGTGTTAATTGCTTACAGCTAACAGCTACAGTATAGGGGAGTGTCTCTCTCTCTCTCTCGCTCTCTCTCTCTCTCTCACTCACTCAATACTTGTGTTACAGGTTTGGCAGAGGGACGGGCTCCCTCTGAAAGCTTTAAGTAGCACTCCGCAGCGGAGGAGAGCAAACATTAAGTCTACTGCAGTCTTCTGACTCTCTCTCTCGCAAGGAACACTCTCTTTTATACTGGAGATAAATTTAGTCAGCGACTAGTGCGTAGCACCGTCCTGGACGTCTCGCATTGGTCAAGATATTCACCTAACATTATTTATAAGATATAGCAACTCCTACCAGTCACAGTTTAACTAGACTTTCTACTAGAACTTGACAAGACGGCAGAACACGTTGCTCTCCTTCCGTGGACTTGGCGGATATTCTTGATACATTGTAATACGGTGGACAACTTTTTATTTTTTTATCTTATTTAGGAATATCGATTCACCATTACAACGTATGGAAATGGCCTTGAGCGGGACCATTTTACCGTCGATTTCAACATTTGCAAACCCAAAGGAAAAATGCTGGCAAAATGTAAGTACAGTTTTAAACATGTACAGGTGTATATATGCTACATTTATTCAGTTTAAAGTGTCTGCTTAATCTTAAGAGTAATATTCCATACAGCCTAAAAACATATTCTGTAGTAGGCTATCTGATAACATGATATGATATAAGATATAATCGTATAGTATCGGACTGGCCACTGACAAACCTCTCCTCATTCGCTCCAGGGCGACCTGAGTAGCGTGTCTACCGGGATGGACAGCAGCTGTCTGGGCAGAAAAGACGCCGAGGACCTCGATGAGGTCTTGGCTCTGGAGTTTATTCTCGCGAACACAGCAGAGGGCGAGTCTTATCGCCTTCAGGAGTCTACCGCGACCCTGTACCAGCAGCAGCACCACCACACTGCCAACTACACCTCTGTCCCGGACATGAGCAGCCCTCCGCCGCCATACAGCGATAGCATGATGGCAGAGCTCCTGCGCTCCGACGTGGACAGCGCCTTCTGCCAGCAGCTAGCCGGGGGCAGCCCCGACGTCCAGGGCAGATTCCTGGTGAGCTCCACTCCTTTCCCAGCGAACCAGGACATATTCCCAGACCAGCAGGTAATTAAAGCGGAGCCTCCTTCCTCCATGGACAGTTACGGACCCGTCATGGGCATGGTGCCTCAGAGCTGCCCTAAGATCAAGCACGAGGGGAACATCTCTTGCATGATGTCGTACGAGCAACAGCCGAGGTTGGCAAACTCTCCTCAGGCCGCGGTCGGCAGCATGACGCCGCCTCTCAGCCCGGACGACTTGATGAGCTCCGAGTGCCACCCCCACATGTGCCACTCTGCCTCCGTGACATTCCAGAGTTTCCACCCTCACCAGCGCGGATATTCCCATTCCCATTCCCATTCCCATTCCCACTCTGGCATGCAGCTCCCCTTCCCGCACCACTCGCAGTTCCCCGGCATGTACGAGGATGCGTCTCTGCAGGGGCTCCAGCAACCGGCCAGCCAGCGGGTTCTGCTCACTCCGCCGTCCTCCCCGCTGGAGATGATGGACAGTAAGCCGAAGAGGGGTCGCAGGTCCTGGCCCAGGAAACGGACGGCGACGCACACCTGCACGTTCGCAGGCTGCGGCAAAACGTACACCAAGAGCTCGCACCTGAAGGCGCACCACCGCACGCATACCGGTAAGTGTGCGCCACGTTAACGTGCCAATAGGATGTATTGATGTAATTTACTGTAGTATATCAGTTGTTCAGTTATTGTTTTGAGTGAAAATGGCCTATATTTTGACATGAATAAGCATGTAGGTTGTTGAGATATGGTGGTTTCGTTAAGGACAGTTGCTTACGTATCTGTTTGGTTGTGTGACAGGTGAGAAGCCATATCACTGCAGCTGGGAGGGCTGTGGCTGGAAATTCGCCCGCTCCGACGAACTGACTCGCCACTTCCGCAAGCACACTGGAGTGCGGCCTTTTAATTGCAACCTCTGTGAACGCGCATTCTCTCGCTCTGACCACCTCGCCCTGCACATGAAAAGGCACATGTGAGGAGATGACTATAAACGACTTCTATGCAAACACAATACACAATACAAATAGGCCAATTTATCCAAACCAGCATAACATGTTTATTTAAATGATATTAAGATGAATTAAGGACGAAATGCCGAACAATCGACAAAACAGTATGCAGTATAAAACATCCAGCCAGAATCGACAGAAACAGTTGAAGCTTGTTCCGCCAACACATAAACAAACCGAACTTATCATGTAGCTGGTACTACGACTTTGTGTATTACTGTTTTGTTGTCTTTTTTTTTTTTTTGCCTTCCAAAAGGTGCATTCCACTCAAGATGTCAGGCAGGACCTTTGAGCACACAACACTGAAGCAACTGGAAAGCAGACAATTCTTTAAAAAAAGAGCATTTAAAACAAAACCAAATGATGCCATGATGTACTTGTACCTTTGGTGCCTTTTATAACATTATTATTATTATCATTATTATTATTATTATTATTATTATTATTATTATTATTATAACACATCTTACGAGGGCTAAGGACAATCAAAGTTTTATTATATGTCTTATATTAACTGTAAGCAGCACATGGAATAAGCTTTGAGACAATGTTTTGTTGTAAAACTGCCTTTCAGTCTTTCCTCAAAGGCTTGAATTGAATGTTCTATGCGTGTCTGGCATCAGATAACTGTACGTCAGGGCCCCTGAACTTAATAGTCTCTGTGCATGCCATCTCAACTCGACGTGATTGTCAAAGGGCTATACTTGGTCTTTGGCGCTAAACTTTTTTAGTTTTTTTGTTGTCTTAAGTAAATATACTGCCTTGTAAATAGAATGTTTTTATAAAATGTAAATAGTTTATTTTAATGTACATATTAAACTAAGTGAACAACTTTACCCGAGTGTTGGTGTCATTCATGCTTAAGGATAAGCGTCATGGACATACAGTATGTGCACCTACTGTAAACAGCACAGCATTGTAGCTGGCCTTGCTTGATATTTCAGCTATCTATAGATCTGAACAAAGCTCATGTTTAAGGGGACTGATTCAGGGGTTCACTGATATTATACAGCCATCATCTATAGACGCACCATTCGCCTGCAAAAACAGCGAGATGTCAGCACAGTGTTTTCCAGCTGTGACAAAGTCACTGCCAGAGCACTGGGGCAGTGGCCTATAAATACAAACATTACATAGACATAATTACAGAGGCCACATATAGATATAGCTTGCATCTGGGCATAGGGGCACACCACAAGCTGGGGGGGGGTGGGGGGGGGGGTAAGGTCTTTAACAAGAGCAGCCCTGTCTCAAGTGATCTAAAAAAGACCTACTGCGATGAATCGATGAATAATATTTCCTCCACAGATAAGTGTTGGAAAGGCACACACACTCCTCATTGCTCACCTCTGTCCATGTGCCAAGGGCATATTCCAATGGGAGTTTGATAGATCATGTTTAAACCAAACTGATTGCATCGAATGAGCTTACTGTACCAGACAACCGAAAGTGATGCTGTTGAACACTGTTGTTGACCAATGGTCAACAAGTAGCCCTTATCAATAGCATAAATATGTTGGCAATCCATGGCATTGTAATGCAAAACATGTTATTGTAGAAGTATATAGTATTGATTAACATCTTTAATGTTTGAGGGGAGAGACAGGATGAGTGAAAAACAGGGATAAAGTATGTATGTACTGTATGCATAATGTAGCCCACATACAGTAAACCGTGACTAATTTATTTCGGAATAAAACCACAGTCAATTCAAGCATTACGCGCATGGTTCAGAGTATAAGGGAATAGAGTGTGTGATGAGCAGATGCAGAGGTTCTATTACAATAAGGAGAGAGCGTTCACAAAAACAACACGTTCTCAACACATCCTCGGAGCATGTGCCATCCGCCACAGTTGTAGAGCGCCAGGGCTCGGGGGGCCACGATAGCCTTGCTGCTTAACCACAATGTGAGGGTTCACAAGGTTAGCTTAGCGAGATCTTCTCTATGCTTTTTTCTGCGCTTCGCAACTACGCACATCTGTGCCACAGCCCGAACTGAGAAGAGGAACCTGTTGTAACTGCTCTATCTTTAGATATTTAAGCAAATGAAAAAAATCTAATGTTTTCAATTCACTTTACACATACACACACACACACACACACACACACACACACACACCGCCTCCCCCCTGCGCAAACTGTGAGTCTATTCTTAGTTGGCACTCGAGAGTGTGGGAAAGTTGTAGCATGGCAGCATCAAGCGTGCCACCATGTGTGTGTATGCAAATCTGAAGAGCACCCCGTGCATGCAAACTCTCTGGGTAAACTATCGTGGCGTAGCCGATTTGCTGGTGTGCACGTGTGCACGAGTGTTACAGATAGCAGGTTTAAATCTCCATACCCCCATGAAATCACCACAATAAGCAGCAGGTGATCTGAAGGTCATGGAGATCCTTTAAGGTGTTCTCTATCTCTCTATCTTTCTATCCAACCATATATTTGTCAATGTCTCTCTATGTGACTTTATCTGTAAGCATTCATAAGTGCACCATGTTGGCCGGGTGAATCAACAGGCCATAAACTCCTCTCCTTGAGATAACATCAACCTGCATTTATGGGAGCCAAGGCACAGCGATGCCCTGTGCGTTTCCCCCACAGTTTTACAGCTGATCACACTTGACGGAGATTCAACAAGAAGTCGAGAGGTCGCTTTGCGGTTCCACGGTCACATTGCACTCACACTATTTTACAAGCATTCGGTCAATAGCGTTTTCTTCTTCTTCATGTACTGGACTGTGTTGAATAATGTAGCACTTTGTAAAATGGAGAATTTCCTATCAACATCAGGTTTTATGATGATTATTCATACTAACTATTTATCAGATGACATGCATTTTATTCTAAACCACCAGCAACAAGCTGTAAACATGTTCTCGGTGCTCTTGTGCAACACTTAATCACAGATGCTAGGCCTTTCCAATGTATTAACCAGTGCATTCTCCCCCGACTCCTGGAGGATTGTAACATAAAACATGTCATAAAACTGCACATTTGTGGAAAAGAGTGGAAGAGGGAGTTTTGGGGAAAACCGATATGAAAATAGGTCGAATGTAGAGTTTGCCTTTACAGAATTCCCCCTCTTACTGGAGAGACAAGGCCCTTGAATCAGCATTAAGACCTTACGGCACTAAAATTTGCAGTTAAAATCAACGCTAATAAAATCCTTTTAGGCCGGCTGACAGTCCCTCAAGGCAAGGCAGCCCATCTGGACTATCCAGTGACCGGGGAAAACATCAGCATACAAGCTGATGAAATGTTTGAGTTGATTAAATTGTTTTAGAGCCAACAAACATGGATTTTGAGTATTCAATGTTATTCAAACCCATTCAATATCAGCCATCGTTTTCTAAACGATTCACAATGCAACATGTTTGCAACATTGACAATGATGCTAACATTGTGAATTATAGTTATTAACATACCCATCAGAAGAAAGAAAAAAATTAGATAAGAAAAACAAAACAATATTTACTGTTGAAATGAATTATACTCAACAATTAAGCAAATGCTTTTGTGGTCCGGTGACTTCCAGTGAGTTACATTCCATCAGTTGAGCAAACAGGATTTGTGCAGTGGGAGGAGGGAGCCCTCTACTGGGATTTCTGCTCCAATGTGGATAACAGTCTGCGTCTCAACTCTCCAATATGAATCCCTGTCACATTACAGACTGGTGTACAGTTCCTTCTGCACTATGTAATAGATCATAAAAGGAGGGGTATGTGATTATATAAGTGTTTACATCATATACACATGCACAGGTTTTCTTAGTGACTGCATTTCCCTGGTCTATTATATGCAAGACATGCATGTCAATCTACAGTATGTACTTGTTTGAAGCTTGATGGTCCAACACACTCAATCAACTGCAGGTTTCTGCTCAGTGGTGCGTATGTGCTTTTTGTCAAGCTGTTCTTAGCTGGTCTACTGGTATTGGAGCTATCCAACACAGTGTCCCAAAGGCCCCAGGTTACCATGACGGCAGTAGAATGGGTCCCAATGTAAGGGCTGTGCAGCAGGAGACTGGAACATAGCAGATCCTCTACGGATTGTCCTAATGGATCCAGAGTAGCACAAATGGCCCCTGGTGTGTGTGTGTGTGGGTGTGTGTGAATTGTACCAAACTAATTTCTGAGTCAGTTTTTCTACAGTTTCACCAGCGACTTTAGTCCATTTTGCAGCCAAAGTTGTTTTTAGAATAATAGAGAGTGATTGAATACAGGTTGTTTACTTGGATTTACACAAAGGGGAAAGGGGGGGGGGGGGGGGGGGGGGGGGTT
>JAODUK010032070.1:10423-22601 GCA_027564635.1 Typhlichthys eigenmanni
CCCCCCCCCCCCCCCCCCCCCCCCCCCCCCCCCCCCCCCCCCCCCCCCCCCCCCCCGACCGGACATGTGGCAATGATTTGTTCTCTTCACTCCTGTTTAAACAGAGTAATTACATATTTGTGCAATCTTATATCCACATAAGACACGATATCCAACCAGGTATAACATTTTAAATAAACGTTAAGACTGCTTTCCCAGGGAAAAGACAAGCCAATATAAAGAATGTAAGGTGCATTTTCATTGTCAACCACCATAAGACCACTTTTAAAGGGCAGTAGTCCTCAAAATGTAAGACTAAAATACCACAAATACATTACACACAACCAAAGCATGGTATACATGATTTTTCAACTTCCAAGTTCTCATAAAATCATATTGGAACTCTGCATTCATAGCATCTCCTAGTGGCATTGCCAAAAAGTGGCTAATGACGGTCAGATCATTAGCAGGTGATCAGAAGACCTTGAACCAATCAGAAGAAGACCCATGATGGGACAATTTTCCAAACACAAGAACGTACCCACCATGACTGGTGGTGGTTGGGTCTCTGTTCGGGTCTCAAACTGTGCAGGAGCAGCAGCTTGTAGAATCAGGATGTCTTTACGAGGGTGTGTTCAGTCTTCAGTTCAGACAACTGAAAATGTTCCCTTGAATACTTTCTCTAAATTCCTGAACTCGCTGTCAAATAGATTTGATTCTTTTTTTGTGTGTGTGCACGCCATACAACAAACAATTTCAGTTTGTGTTTTCGGATGTTCATTCCACTTCCGTTTTAGTTAATCAAACATAAAAAAGTGGCGTCGTTTAACACAAATATCTTATAACTCACACAGGTAATCAGGTCTGTGGCCTACCTTGAGGTCAACCTAGATGAGATGCAGTTACTATTTGTACTCTTCGAGTACACAAACCTTTCCATCATAGAGGACATGACGGCGTCTACCTCCCCGACTGTAAAGGATCATTGGGCTAGTCTAGATTAAAAAAAAAGTTACAGCACCATTTAAAGATCACTCAGCTCAGGCATGACTCATCTATTGTCCTCTAATTACATGATTACAAATGTGAACTTTGCAATGCAACCTGAGGTATTTGAAAGACATATGGTGACTGCCACTGTTCTAATGGATACTTCATAATGCTTGATTACTTTTTTAACAGTTTCAGCTATTATTGACAGTTAAAGGTTTATTTTGTGTCACTTTAGATTGCTAAAAACTAAAATGTAAATGTACTGTATACAGAGCACACATTATCACCATCAGGCTGCATGAATCACAAATGTTAATAACAAAGATAATAAAGATGTAAAGAGCAGGAAATATTGAAATGATGGGTTGAAAGAACAGGAGAAAGAGCAGAAAATCAAAGGAAAAGGAGAGATATCATATTGAGCCATCTGAGGCGTAAGTTTATCCTCCAATACCTCATGACCCACATTCCCAGTTAAAAGCCAATAGGCTTTTCATTTCCTCCTCTCCATTACCATAGGGTAAACACAAACCTACCTAGGAATTTCCTGTTATTACATACGGAGACGGTTAGCGTTCGCCAACACAGCGAATTGCTTAGGTTTCAACTAATGTGTCCAGAAACGACTGCTTTGTTTGTGCAGCATTAATTTCACACTACACAGCTGTGTCCTTGAAAGATGGCGGAGTGTAATTTACTGCACAGTGTCGCTGTCTGAGAGCTGAAGCTTACTGTAGCTCTGTCTGGAGGCTGTTGAAGAGTTTTATTAAAACCTCGCCTGTGGCTTGAATTGACAAACACAAAAGTTCCAAAACTGTCTACTGTACATTAAATACTGGAATTATAGTGACGACATTATCAGCCAGTTGGCTAGAGAATATAGCCTGGCTCTGCCCAAATATTTCTCTAAATAAAATTTTTGCTGATTGATTTGAATGTAGATTAGTCAAGCGTGTTGTTTGAAATGGTCATATCTATGAAAGAAACAAAACAGTTGTAGCAACGCCGACTGGTTAAAAAACTGTCCAATAGTTTCAATATTCACCAGAGGTGTCGGTAGGAGGCAATGTCTGAGAAGTAACTTCCTAATAGCGCATGTCCAAACCCTATTCACATAGGACCTTTTGAGTCTGGTTAATCCAGACTAGGAGAACCTCAAATGTATGTGTGAATATAATAAAGTGTAGCTATAGGTTGAATATTGACATTTTCTTTCACTCCATCTTGCATTTCAAACATATATATATATTTTTTTTTTACTTAGTAAATGTGAATACAAACAAATGTTATTGCTAGTACTGTGCAAAGGACAAACTATTTAATTGGAACTATGACCTTTGGTGTGTAATGTGTCAATATCAATAATGGCGTCCATTCATTTAAATGAAATGTTTATTCTAGTAAACAGTAGAGACCATGTAGGGAGGATCACTATTCAAAATAAACCCACATATTTGTTCTCTTCCTTTCATAGTATTAGTCTCGTGCCTTACCATGCTATTCAGACATCTGAGGTTATGTAAATAACCGTACGTTTTCTTTTATTCTACTTGCGTCAATCCTCCAAGTGTTTTATCTCATCGTTATCTTCACTTTGTATAACAGGACATATATATAACAGACATTATACTATGCAGATTGTACACACAATGTAAGCATCTTAACAGAGACAGATTGGAGTGTACCAACATCATGGGAGAGGGGGCAGCTCACAGGTATGCATCAATCTCCCATCCGAGAAAATAAAAAAGGTTAAACAAAATTCACAAACATCTTTTTTTCCCTCATTATGCATCTGCATTTCCAAAGCGTTAAAGAAAGCAGAACACATTGTGAAAATACCGGAAAAGCTGGTAGAAAAGTTATATAATAGATTGTTGAAATGATTTAGCGTATTTGGTTGCCTGCTTTAAAAGACATTTTAAGACACCAGATAATACTGAGAAGTTCACCTAAATTACTACTACTACTGAATTAATATTGTCCAAAAAGTGGGGCTGTGATGGCAACTGAGTGGATACTTAAATGACTATTGTTAAAAAAGGTGTTAGAAGAGAGAGAAAAAAAAAAACTACAAACATACATAAAAATAAAAAATAAAATAAAAAACTGGAGTCACATGTATCTCAGGACATAAAAATATTTAAAAAAAATCTATTGCACAACAGAGGTATCAAAGACAATACAGCATGACACAGTGACTCATGACCCTGATAGTATAGGAGCCAAGGGACTAAAAGCTACCAGAGAGGACAGAAACATGTTGGGAAACAGATGTGTCTGAATCAGAGGAACCAACATGACTGAAAGGAAAGTATCATACGGGTATTCAAGGTGTCAGCCTGATGGCTATAGCCAAATACCAAAATTATTAACATTTGTGACGTGTGTGAAGCATAATGGCTCTATTCGTTCTATTTCCACAACAATACAGTGTGTGTATATATATATATATATATATTATTATTAATGCCCTAGTCATATATGTGTAGAAACAGTTTAGCCTCAGTAAAACATTAACAATGATCTTAGTTATGATCTGGAACACTGACAACAAAGTCCAAGTCCAGATGAATTCTCTCAGAGGCACGTGCAGGCTTATCACTGTAGCTGCCTCTTGTTAGATACATCTGTTCAACATAATATTTCTGTTTCCATCTGAACCTTTCACAATGTGGGTTTTTTTTCCCCTTCTTCCTTTCAGCAACATCTGGCTGCGATTTAGACCACAGAAATGCTGAACTTAGACTTAAAGGACTGACACTTCTAACATTTATATAGTTATTCTTCTTCACAAGGCGCCTGTCATATTGTGTTAAAAAGTGGCACTGCAGTTTAACTAAAAATAGGTCTCAATGAAAACATACCTTAACAAAACTAATGGGTGCTGTTAAAATGGTTAGATTTTGGCTAGCAGTGCCCATTGGTAACAACTGTCAAATGGTGGCAATACTGAAGCTCAGGAATATAAGGAAGAATATGACAAAAGCAAGCAAGCCACATATTGAGATGAGAACTAGAAACTGTCAGCAATAAAACTAGACTATGTAACAAAAAGTCTCAAATATCGTCGTAATGGCCAACAAAAGTGTAAACATAATGAAAAACTAAAATGTATTCCAAAATAAAGAAATAAAAGCAAACAAAGCAATTACAACAGTAAAATACAATACATTTATAAATGCTCTACTGGGCACACCATAGTTATTAAATAAGCAACTTGCTAAGACCAGCCTGATGTTGCAAACTGCCCGATCCCAAACCACACCCCTCTTAGTGACTTTAACTTGGTTGGACAAAACATTATAATATAACATAGTAGGCTATAACAGGAAAGCAGACAGTTGACGGAGTGTGTCGGATTACAAACTTGCTCTACTGTTATTGGAGGACATGGCGAAAGGCTTAATATCAGGCAAATTGTTTCTGCTCTGCAGTAAGCCTGGTACCTCTCCAGTCAAAAATGCAGTGCCAGATTAGAGACTTAAACATGGATGCAGGTAGATGGCGGGTTCCCAGACTGATTAAGAGACATCGCTTGCAACAACAGGTGGTTTTATCGGGCTAGCAGGGAATAGAGCCATACTGTATGATTACTTACATTTACTTTTGTAGGATAAGCACGCCCAGACTGTCATGATTCTGAATGCCAGAGGGAATGCAGAGCCAACATCACTCTTGGCGATGCGTACAATTGCAATAGTTTGCTGTAATTTGTACGATTCCACTAAATATAAAAAAAAAATTAAGGCCTATATTGGAAAGGGAAAAAATAAATATATCAAGTAAGGTGTGTCCCCTTTAAATATTAAATATAACTTATTTGAGAGGCTCGAAAAAAATGTATGCCTCAGGGTATGCAGAAAAAAAAAAAAATACTGTCTGAAGCTTATGATTGGTCATGGAAACAAAGTACATACACATTTATATTTACAACATGACATTTGACGCTCGAAAAAAGGGGTTTGCCTTCCACATAGCTCGTTTAGTAAGACCGAGCACCAATCCCAGGTCAGTTTGAAATTGGCAAATTTAGGATGCAAACTTAATGGGCAAATTCAAGTAAAGGGATAATTCAGATTAAAACAAAACATAGTGGCTGAGCCCGTATTCACACCAAACAATTACTCAACAATTGCACAGTTTCACACATTTCCAGTGGTATCAGTGACAGCCAAGTGTCATGCTTTTAGCTAGTTTCTTCTAATACTCCCTACAGCCTGCACTTGTAGGTCTATGGAGAACAAAATATACCTCTTTCTAATGTTCTTTTAACACAAAACTGTCAAAATTAATACAAATGTTTACCACATCAAGAAATAAAACTTTGTTAAGATCATAGTTCTAAAAATTAAAACGAGGTTAAATGTAGAAAACTAATTAATTAATTTTGCCTTTCAGCTGTTAGATGCACTGTATGGTTTCTGTTCACAGCATTACGGTTAAAGTACAGCTGTGGAGAATTGACGAGCATCTTAAATCATTTTATATTGTATGTACACTGGGCATATGAAAACGTCCCACAGCTTACTACACTCACCTATCCAGAGAACCAAAAATATATCTGTACAGTTATTTGAGCATCTGACGAAACAAACATTTCCTACAATGTGATCAGTGTTAGGCAAGCAAAAAAAAAAAAAAAAAAAAAATAGAAATGCAAATCAATACAATATACGTACCTAGCTAACATTAGACAAGATAGCATTTACATATGTTTAGAGAATTTCCATTTCTGAATATTGAGGAGACATTAATAGAACCATAATACTGAGTAATCCCTTACTTTTACAAGTAATATTTTTCTAAATAATACCACAGCAATTAAATGTCCAGTCCGTTATTAATCCATGCCAGGCCAACCTACAGCAACAGCACATTAAATCCCTTACCCCAGCAGCAAACTAACTAATTAGCGTGTGACTAACTCAATCTAGCTGCAAGGGAGGTAAGCTAATGTACGTTTTTTTGCTTTATTATCCTGATGAAGGCTCACATTTACAGACAAAAAATAAATAAAAATGTCCCCGGGCTTACAAACAAGTTAGCAAGACTGCTAAGTCTGACGAGACACCTGACAAACAGACCGCCGCTCTATAGTATCGAGTACTGCCGCTATAGTGCATAATATGCAGTGCATCAGGTCACAAGTGGGGAGCCCCACAGCATCTCCCTCATCCCAACATTCTCTATTTTTTATATTCTCCTTCATTGTTGATTGTTGGCTCAAAACCACCAGCTCCCCAATTCCAGACCCATGTTGGGGTTATAGTTCAGTTTTCTACACAGGCTCAATGTTAAAACCTGATCAGAGAAGTTCTGTTTAGATGCTCGTTGTTGCTGCTGCTGCTGCTGCTGAGTCATTGTGTGTGGAGAATGTGTTTGGGAAGAGTATAGGTCACGTACGTGTGCATAGGTGAGGGGAACAGTCGTCCGAACGTTAGCCCACTTCTTCGCTGGTGTGTGTGCACGTGTGTGTGTGTGTGTGTGTGTGTGTGTGTGTGTGTGTGTGTGTGTGTGTGTTGGGATGGGGCTGAGCCAGGGAAGCACATCACGCGTTGGACATCTCGGCCTTGCTGAGGGCGATGGCTAGCTCTAGGTCCTCCTGCTCCTGCTGCCGGAGACGTTTCAGGCGCTCACGTTCGGCACGCTCGCTCTCACGCTTGGCCCACTCCAGCTGCTGGGCCTCGTTCCCAAACTAAGAGCGGACGGCGGCGGTGCCACAGAGCCAGCAAAAATGTTGGAATAACAACAAAGATGGCGCATTGTAATGCATTTCAATGAAAGCATCCGGCCTCTTAAAGGCAGGGTCATTTTCAAGAACACTTGCTAAATTCGAGCTCAAATCAAACAATATTCCTCCGCACCCTCCACATCGAAACGCACTGTGAAGCAAAGTTTAGGACTATGGCTTTGTTGTTGTTTATGTTAATTGCTTAGATTAAGAATGACTTGCAGGGGTTTTTACATATACAAATGCACATACATGCAAGTAAAAAATAAACATAAATATTACATATCTGAGAAATTGCTGTAGTGGTATCTTAAATTTTTCTGCGTCATATATACAGTATATATATACTTTTTTTTTTTTAAACTACACTTTCAAACTTTCTTACCTTGACTTTGTCAGGTCCTGTTAAGAAAGGACGATAAAAGACAGGAATTACCAGATATCCCCATTAACAATTTAGAAGAAGAGTTTACAGGCCATAACAACTAAGCCAAGGCTAGCTCAAAGGGATATATGGAAAGGTTTCAGGTCAAACTGCTATCAAAAATGCCTTTAGTGTGTAAACACAACAAGCAGGCATTTGTTTTAAAGACAAAATAATGAATTCATGCAACAAATCTCATAGATTCTGTAACAAATAAATAAAATTTAGTGTGTATCATAAACATATAAACATACTGTACTGAACATATACAATTATTTAACAAATGCCATAGAATCCCTTTGAGAAAAACATCCGAGTACTAGAAACAACATACACGTACATACGTACAGTGCAGCAAGCAGAGATGGCATGCAATATTCATTCATGCAGTTACATTCATGCATGTGGTTTTGTCAGTGTATAAATCTTTACAGAAATTAGTCATGTCATGTCATGTCATTTCAGAAAGTAAATGTCCCCATCAAACTTGTAACTGTAACCATTGACATTGATATCAGTTCAATTAGATATTTGGAGATGACTGATAATGTTTAATAACAAGAACCATTGTATGTGAACCTGACTTACGGGTGGATCCGAAGATGGTGAAGCAAAGGTCTGGATGGTTGCCAATCCAAAAATAAGACATGCATGGATGACATGCTTTCAGGACAAAATGGTGGTGACCAAAACCACAAACACGCACATTATGCGGCAACCCACAACTATAAAACAGGTGTGCTCTCACACACACACGCACGCACGCACACGCACACACACCAAGGCCATGCAGCTGGTCGCAGATTCAGCATTGGGATGTGGGTGGTGATACTGCTGTGTCACAAACTGGCAGACAGACTTTCGCCCTGTGTGTGTCACCATTATCATATGCTGTTGTGCATTACACAGTATATCCATTCGTTTGTGTTTTGCATTCTTACGATTAACCGTTCTAACTTTGGTCTTAGTATATTGGTATAGTATATTATATCTGAGGCACGGTTTTGAAAAGTGCTATGCTGTATGAATTCAATGCGTTATATATCTTTTCTTTACACTTCGCTTTAACCGGTTTCCCAGGGGTAAGGGTTTGCTGTGACTCTTAGCTTTTCCGATATGCAGAAACCAAAAACCACAGAGAGAGACGACACCCTTTTCTGCAAGAAAGGGTGTATGTGCACAGCGCACAATAGGGCACAACCTCTGCCCCAAATGAACTTTTGTTAAAGCCTCAACTCTATACCTTCTTCACCTCAATATTACTTCCACAGGGTTGGCTATGAATTAACTCCTTGTTGGTGGTAGAGTAGGTGCTGGATCAGTTATACTCATCCTACAGTACACGGTTTGGTGTGGAGGAACTTGACTGGCCTGCAGAGTCCTGACATCAACCCGATAGAGCACCTTTGGGATGAATTAGAGCGGAGACTGCGAGCCAGGCCTTCTTGTCCAACATCTGTGCCTGACCTCACAAATGTGCTTCTAGAAGACTGGTCAGAAATTCCCATAAACATACTCCTAAACCATCACTTCATAATATGTCTTACACCCGGTCTGGACAGTTGGGCAGTTATCGCCCATCTCAATGCACAGAGCTGAATCTAAATGTTTTTTTGGGGCTTTACTTGATGCTGAGGATGGTGCGAAGGGGTCTTTGCCACTGAACGGGTCTCCCAGGCCCTTTTTACTCTGAAAGGGGTCAACGGCATCACTCCCGAATGGCTGGAAGGGGTCGCAGGGTTTGGCCGGGTCGCTTGTGCCGGACATGCTCACAGGAGCGCTCTTATCTTTCAATGAAGACAGCAGAATACAGAGAGAGAGAAAGGAGAGGATCACCACAGTGTTAAGCGGTGTAGCTTCAATGACTTATTAATGTATAATAGAATGAATCTAACAACACTGGTTATTCACCTCTGAATGAGACAGACAGAAATCATTTAAAGAAACAAGGCAGCACTATTCAGGAAACAAAAAAATGTTTATACTTTTATGCACTGCATAAAGGAGAGGGAAAATAAAAATCACATTACAAGCGTAATGTAAATTATGTAAAAGAGGATGTCAATAAAGTATCTGTTTCGGTTCACAGATGGCTTCGAGATAATACTATTTTACTGGCACAGTACCAGTAATTTCACATTGGCCTGGGTTATGTTTTGATAGTCTGATTTGATCTCAACAGCAAAACATTCTCACGAGTCATAAAAACGTTTTGTCCATTTCATATCTCTGCTGCTTATTATATTCGAAAGAAAGTGTACAAAATAAAAAGGTGGAGATGGGCCAAATTCTGCAAAGCAGGTTTGACCACAATTATCCTGATCAAACAATATATTTTACAAATGGTAATAAAACTAAATATGTTTGGAAGGGGGAGCTTAATATAAAACTTTTAAATAAACCACTGCATATATTTAAACACCTTGCCTTCTACTCATACTGTATACTGCATTTCAATGCAAATGCAGGGGCACTTATGAAATATTTTGGGTATTGTTGAAAGAACATCTCACTGCCAAAGCTATAAGCTACAGGGTGTGCTTTGTTTTGCTGTAGAAATAAACATCACTTACTTTGTCATTTATTTAAGCATAATTATACACATTGGTCCTTCAACGCTAGAAACATTATCTACACTAACCATTAGAAAATGAGACTTGTTAGTCCTGAGTATTATCCCACTTTATTATCTGGTTACATTTTCTAAATGGGTGGGAAAAAACATCTCTCACTGGTGGATAACCTCAAACCAACCAGAGCGAGTGTAATGCCAAGTCACACTGCACACCACATGTGTACACCGCTGTACCCTTGCTGCACTGTTATCAACTGCCATGTTTTGCCAGTCACTTTAGACTCCCCAGTCAGTCACTGTGTATTCTGACTATACATATACACATATACATATATATATACACACATATATATATATATATGTGTACATATATATACATATATGTATGTATTTCTTGTATACATATACATATATATATATGTGTATATAAATATGTATATATGTATATGTATATATATGTAAATATGTGTATATGTATGTATGTATATGTATATATATATATGTGTATATATATATATATATATATATATATATACACACACACACACGTAGAGGCAGATCTGTCAGGATCAGCCGCTGTCTAACTGTCAACCGCTTCCTTCTGACCCCATGGCCCACAATGCACCTGGGCGCAGATATGTTCCCTTAAGCACCTGGAATCAAATGAAAACAGATTTCTTTTCAATAGTTTTTGTTAAATCATGTAGAGCACCTTTTTAAAAACAAAAGAATGATACCAATTGACCCATGCTAAGCCTAACCCTTTCACCCATCCAACCTAGTTACTGTAACTATGTTGGACAAAACCGCATTGTAGGTTCAACTATTTTGTAAATAGAGAGCGTTGTTATGCATTTCAATGGAGCAAAATGTAATGCTTTTGGTCTCTTAAGCGTTTCACCAATGGCATTTTGCTGTGGAGGCTGAAACAATGTCAATTTCCCTTAGAACAGTTCACAGCAGAAATACTGTTTGACTGGTCGTATGTACTTGGGAATTAATGTAATATACGCAAAACATCACTCAACATCCCCAGAGAGAAATAATGGGCAATATTGTGATCCGTGGACCTCCTCATTGTGGAACGCTGGGTCATTATGGTCTGCATAAAGGGTGAATGGTCGCCCCCCTCCTTCCAAAAATTGAATGCGAAGTGCTGTCCATCGGAACCTCTGTTAAATGATACTCTCTCTGGTATTACAGGAAAGGTTTCTGTGCTCAACTTTTATTGGAGGACAGGCGAAAAAGGGCGTGGCTTGTGATCGGTCAACTGACAAATACTAATGACGCAATTTACATTTTATAAATAGTAATAAACAGTTATAAGTAAAAACTGATTACTGAACATTGTGTAAAAGGGATACAAAAAAAATGTAGAATAAATAAAAAAATAAATATAGAGGTGATTGAGAATCCATCCATAATGCTAATAAGAGCTTCATACGGTTCTCTTAAAGGTGGAGGCAGCGATTGTACGTTAATACACTGTTGTGTGTGTGTGTGTGTGTGGCTCAGTGAGATCAGCCACCTGGAGTCAGGCCTTGTGGTGGAGCTGTGGAACAAGGGCTTAATCTGGGACACCATGATCGGCACTGCTCTGCTCCCATTGGACGCCATCCCCCAGTCTGACGAGGTAATGCACACACATGATTGGACTGTAAGTATTGCCTCATTATTGCTATAATAAAGCGTATTCACCTAGTAATGTACTGCAGGCACATGTGACCGTAAGATAAATACATTTATACAAGTATTTATCTCAACCCCGCCCCCCAAACACAAGGTTCAGATGTTATGTACAGATCACATTGAAGGAACATCAGTCAGGTTTTTATGTCAGCCTGTCTCTATTGCCCCTGTGATGTGAAGAAGTGCCCTCCCTGGGACCCCTCTGCTAGGACCGGTGTCCTAGCAGAGGGTCCTCTCTATCCTACGTTGTCAGATTGTCCTTTCATAGCGCAGAATGATAGTTATAGTCTGTCTATCTGTCCTACGTTGTCAGATTGTCCTACCATAGCGCAGAATGATAGTTATAGTCTGTCTATCTGTCCTACGTTGTCAGATTGTCCTACCGTAGCGCAGAATGATAGTTATAGTCTGTCTATCTGTCCTACGTTGTCAGATTGTCCTACCGTAGTGCAGAATGATAGTTATAGTCTGTCTATCTGTCCTACTTTGTCAGATTGTCCTACCGTAGCGCAGAATGATAGTTATAGTCTGTCTATCTGTCCTACATTGTCAGATTGTCCTACCGTAGCGCAGAATGATAGTTATAGTCTGTCTCTGTCCTACGTTGTCAGATTGTCCTACCATAGCGCAGAATGATAGTTATAGTCTGTCTATCTGTCCTACGTTGTCAGATTGTCCTACCATAGTGCAGAATGATAGTTATAGTCTGTGTGACGGCCTCCTGATGTCATGGTGGAGTGGATTGGCTCAACCCCCAAACCAGGAAGTGGAGGGGCGGGGCTGC
>JAODUK010032081.1:0-22596 GCA_027564635.1 Typhlichthys eigenmanni
GGAAAATTCCCTCCTCTCTCTTTCTCCCTTTGGCAGTGCGTCGCCCAATCGCCCTAATGAACAAACCGTCCCTGTTTCTTCCTCTTTCTTCTATGTATCCTATCTATGCCTGTGTATTTCACAAAGTATAACTTAAGTTTGTCTCTCTTCTTCTGTGTGTTTTGCTTCAGACGGCTATGCCAGCTGCCTCTAAGCATTGCTTTTCATTGGCTTTACGAGACCAACTGTAAATTCCTGAAGGCTGTGTGTGTGTCGCATTGGAACCCAACCAGTTTGAGTCCTGCCCACCTTAACAACCTGGCATACCTTCAATATTCTCTGTTGGGCCAATGAAACGCACACAACTAATTATGAGGTGACAATTAGTATTAACAGCGCTGATGAGTACTACACGGATTGTTGTGTTTAGGAAAGCTGGGTCTGTGTCCTGCACCAAGTTGTGTTTGTTGCCTCAAAGGCTGCCTCTTGCTGACAGAATACATGTGCTGTATTATATCAAAGCATTGATCAAATATACAGTAACACAAGACAGTTGGACCAACAAGTGGGTGCTTTTTAACAAGGAATGTTACCAAAACAACTGTTTATTATGTGAAATTTGGACTTAGGAAATATGAAAGCATAGACCATTAATTTAAGACATATGCAAACTTTTCATCTCATCACTGAGAGCACGCGTTGAGCTGTTATCACAGCTTCACATTTGGTGTTTATGCTTTTTGGACGAAATAGGCTATAAACCTCTCATTGGAGTAGGGAGTTAGTGAGCTCGTCTGTTTGCAAATTTATATGTCTGTGCGTTTATGTGGAGGCAGAATGGCGGAGCCAGACAGGGAAAGAAAGGGACACAGAAAATGCAATAATATTGGGAGGCAGAGTGTATGTTTGATATAGCTGGCTTGGGGAGACTCTCTGCACATCTGTTGGTGATTTTGCAGATGTGTGTTGGGGATGGAGGGGGCTAGCTTCATTGTAACAACAGAAGCCGCATTGTGCTTTGTTTAATTTGAGCGCATATTATAGTTGGCTTATACTGGTAACGGTTGCCAGTAGAATACTGTAAAATGTTATTTTGAAAAACAAATGTAATTTTCTTGAAAAGCCTTAATTTTACTATATGAATACACAGTACAAGTATATATATCTATAATAGAAGTATAGGCAACTGACTTTAAATCACAGTGCTGGTAGCCACAGTATTGCACTGGTGCACATTACAAGCACAAACACACATGACCCCCCCCCACCCCTCCCCTTCCCGACCTCCACACTCGCACGTGTGCACCCACTCACTAAGCATAACATGAATAACCTCATCAATTTGTTTATATGATCTTTCTAGCTCGGAGGGAAGGTAGGGTGTAGGCTGGGTTGTTGACTGAGGATGGAAGTCACACTTTTCCTTTTGTTTGTATAACTGAACAGATCATTATACAGTAAAAGTGTTTTAACAGCTTCAACTCAAAATTAATGTCACATTGGAACTGTGTTCTGAAATGTGCAATACGAATAAAGTGTACTATTATTATTAAATGTATAGGAGACATAGAGAGCTAAACCACAGGCGTAGAAGAATTCCATGTTTGGGGTTTGGTGATTTTTGAGTAGAACCTCAGTTTGCATGTTCAAAATACCACACTTAGCCTTGAACCATTCACAGAAGCTGTGAATGGCATTCCTTTGTTTATCAATGAACTCACAGAAATCATCTACACCCCTTCAACCCAGGAAACACAGTGGAGGGGGAAGAGAAAGGTTAATTGAAAGCGGCATATAAAGACAAAGAGTGCAAAAAGAAGGATGGAGAAAGAGTCTATGAGTGGGGCTGTGGGAGGAATGGGGCTGAGCAATTGATCGGTTGAGGGGTTTGGGGTTCCTCCCCCAGTCTATACACACCCCAACCCCCAAACCATTCTCACTCTTCCTTTCAGTGTTACTTTCCCACTAGACAAGGTCAGAGCCCCATTAAGACAGCATTTTGTTGTGTTTGTTGTGGGGTTAGTAGGGGGAAAGGGCATTTTGCGGGTGAAGAGAAAGGGGGTTTGTTTCAGCAGTCAACCTTTTCTACTAGGCTTTCATAGTTCCCACTGTTGGCTTGCCAATGCACTTTGAAATATTAGTGGGTGTTGATAACAATTTGTTTTAATTATGCAAGAAAAAAACAGTAATTATGGTGGACATCTTAAAACTAAAAGAACACTCTATAATTATAACTGAGGGCTTTGTGTAGCGAGAGCCGTGGCTTGGTGAGAATGCAGAAAGTGTACTCTGAGATATTTGTTGATTTTGACACAAAGTGTATTATCTTACAATTAGCTGACAATCGCAGAATATACCTTTAAGACAACAATAAAGAAAACAAAACAGTACACAGTCATCACGGCAAAACAATCCTATTAATTTGTCATCAGATGACAAAAGGCCGCTTAACATATGTACATTATTTTTGGAAAAACATAATGAAAAGCACTAAACACTATTGAATTTAGACACACATATGTGTGTAGTGTGTGTGTGCGTGTGCGTGTGTGTGGGTGTGTGTGGCCGTATAGTGTGCGTCTATAGATGTTGTGAATATTGTGTTTATTGGCACAGGTGCATGCTGGGCACTTTGAAGATACCAGACCTGGAAGTCACGAGAAAAATACAAGAAACAGACTAGGCCCTGATGAAAGGGAACCTTGAGGACTGGCTAAAGGCACTGGTGTGTGTTTTACACATACCAGATGGCTGTACAAATGGTTTTGATATTCATATTTAATGAGCACATTAAACATATTCTGACCCTATTAGCTGTTGACGTTTCTATCAATAGTTCTGGAGTACAATTCCCCTAACAGTCCTGTCCTGTTCTCTCGACATTCTTGAATGTGTAAAAAAGTACTTTTGTACAGATGGTAGCTTTACTGCTCGACCCCTGTGCTGCAAGACTCCTAATTGTGGTTTACACGTGAAGAGAAGCAGATGCAACAATTATACTCCTGTTGGGTGTAGGTAGAAAAAGGCAGGTTTTAAACGTTGTAATGATTCTCGTAAACGGGCTCATCAGGACCATAATGTCTAAACGAGCTGGGCTGCAATCAGTAGCACCAGTTAGGAATAAATATATCATATTCTGCTATAAGGTCTTTGTTCTTTTGCAGTGTCGCAGTTGAAATAAATCCTTTACAATGTGGGGCATATTAAGGCGTGTCACTCGAGGTTCTATTTGAGTAGTCCTTGACTTGTTACAGAGGGTACAATCATTTCAGTACAGCACAGACCAAAGCACCCTCATCCAAAGCCCACCAAAAACTCCACACTGCCTAAAGGGGACAACACATGGCACCCGCACACACGCTGCCAGTGGTGGACAAAAACAAGAATACTAAATTAAACTGTAACACACACTGAAAAAAATGATGTCATCTCAAAGACCCAACATCATTCCTTCTTCAAGTCATGCTCTCCTGCTTTGCCGGAGTCTCTGAACCGCGATTTCTTTGTGGTGAGGTTTAGCATAGCAATGGCTGCTGGCACCAGTCAGTACGGCCTTCTCTGGGTTTCCTGGTTTTCTTTTGTACCTAATTGCTCACCACATATGTGACAAATGACGCCAGATGCCCCGAGGGAGACAAATGCAGCTCTGTGAGATTTATAAGTTGCAGGCAAATATAAGTTTTTATTTATAAAGGGTTTTTACTAGACCTGGCCCCCAGGGAGGGGAGAGTGGCTAGACCTAGTGCCAATATAGACGGTGGCACGTGGAATTTATTATACTTCAATACCATTCACTCAGGTGTGGAGAGCAGGTGTGTGTGTGTGTGTGTAGCTCAATACACACTGCGAGTCAGGTGATATATGTGATCATACATGCTTTGTTCACATTGAGCTATGTGAATTTGCACGTCATATCACTTAATATGGATTGTAATAAATGACATGTCAAACTGTTAGGTAGGTGAAATGTGGATTATATGATATTTATATTGCGCTACCAGATCAATGTCTAATTATCCCCTAGCCGTTTTTCTTTGACTGGAAACACACATCTGTGGTATCAGACATTAATAACAAACTACAAAGTCAAATATCTCATATTCATATGTGTTGATGTGTTGATGATTATCATGAATGATCATTTATTGATCAGGCCAAGGCTCCTTCATGCTCAGATGCCAACCATGAGCGTTGCCTGCTGCGACGTTTGAACTTGAAGGTTCACTGTGTTTGATGCTAATCCCAAGCCTCCTTAACCCTGTCTCAGCTCTCTCAGGTATGCAGGCCAAGGGGAATATTGGCAATCCCAGCTTCAGACTGCAGCCCAGATGATCCTCACTGTTGGCTTTCCTTTACTGAAAGGAAAATGGGAGAAAAAAAAACAGACAAGGCTCTAACGCTGAAGCAAGGTTTGTCCCATTTGCAGAAGAAGAAGAAAGTACACTCTTTCCATGTGAAGCGTCGTAACTTTAGTTAATAAACCTCTCCGTTAGCGGGCAGTAAGTGTTTATTATTAAATAGAGGGTGCGGAATGTGAGAAAGTGTGTCTATTTGTTCATACCTTAAAAATCTGACCAGGCATGGTCGGCACTGCATGAACTAGAGTGTGTGTGTGTGCGTGTGTGTGCGCGTGCGCGTGCGTGCATGCGTGTGTGTGTGTGTGTGTCGCATTTGGCGAGGATACATGCAGACAAATCACAAGATACTGTAGTACATTAAGGCTATGGAAAAAGAGAACTGCAGACCTAAATCATTGCATGGAGAGGGATCTTGCTTTGGCTTACCGCTGTCGCCACATCATCTCTACTGTTCTGTCTCCCTTTATGGGGTCAGCAGCGATGAGAAATCACAAACTCAGCAAACAAACCAACGAGGAAGGCTGCTACAGCACATCACATCCATCAATGCACAGTTATTTGTGTAGGGGAGTGTGTGTCTGCGTGCGTGTGTGTGTGTGGTTTACTGAGGAAGGGGGGGAGGGGGTGGGGACAGAGGTTAAACATCTAATCCTAAAGCATAGCCCGTACTCAGCAGGAGCGGCAGTAAATCCCCTGTGCTGGTGTTAGACGATCAACGACAGCAGATTTTCTGGATTCCAGTAGACATTGCGGTTTAGAAGTCAGAAAGCGTTGGGGTATTTTTCCCAACTAAACTGTGTATGACTGGGTGATACACTGATGTGCCACTCAACCACACTGGTGAGGATCCTTGAAAAAACATCAGGTTGACCTATTGACCTTGTGAAAGCTTTCCTATTTCCTACCCCCACAGCACCCCAGCATGTCTAGTTATTGAATGGCTGTCACTAAAGCCTATGACTGGCCAGACACAAGGGCTATGTGTGCCAAACATATCTCCCTTCATCCACGCTCCGTTTTAATGGCCTTTGTGGCTTTTAATTCAATAATAATATTATATAATATATTATTATTTTACTGTATAATAATGATAATTATAATTCACCATCCGTGAACCCACAATGGCGATTTCTCTTAGAAATAAACATATCTCTCTCTCATCTGTTCTTTCTCAGTCACTCTTTCTCTATTCACTTCTCACTGGCTCCATTGTTGTGCTTTTTGAGCAGCACTCTAAGAGGCTATTCATGCCTATCAAGGCAACCCAGGCTAAAGCTGTTGACACCAGCCGTTGTTGTCGTGGTGCGGCCAAAGCTTATTGTTGCTCTCATTGTGAAGATGGGGGTGGTGGGGTGGGGGGTGGTGCTAGACTGTTCTCCAATCCTTCTGGAGGGCAGTGACACTGATACAGTTTAAAGTGAGACCCAAGGCAAGGCTAGCTTAAGCTGTGTAGCTGTGCCATGTATGTTGTGTCACATCCCTGTCTTATGGTGGCATCACTGGGGTTGTACATGTCGTACGGGTGGGGGAGGGAAGCAGGGGGTACAGGGGGTGGATGAGGGTCTGGGAACGTTTGGTCAGATGAGCAATCTTCAAGGATATGGGCAAGGAATGGCAATGATGCTTTTAGTGCTGTGAATTTATGTTGCTCTTAAGTGTTAGCTTGATGTGAACTGTATACGTAACCTCTAGTGTGTGTGTGTGCGGGAAAAACACACGCAGGTGGAACCTGGCAACGCTCACATGCACACACTCACACATACGGGCGCACAAATACACACATACAGTTGTAAGATTGATAGACCCACACCACTCACACCCACAAACACAATAACACAAGAATGCCAAAACCAACACCCTCAATAGATAAGGAACATATTCCAATGTCCCTTATCAGTAATAAAGCTGTTGGCTTGATTTATTTCCCCTGCTGGTGTGATAAACTAACATTAAGTAGGCTCTCCTCATGGCACACAATGTGAGAATCCTGTTTTTTGAATGACATGGCTTAGAAAGCTGCTCTCCCTATATCCCCCACATAAACCATAATAACCAAACAAGGAAAGGCTGAACCCTGTGAACTAGAGTGCATGGGCCAAATGCTATAAGGAACCCTGTTCCAGATAATAGCAATCCTTCTTCGCTGCGTGTGTCAATTTTGTCGCTGGAGAGAAATCAGAGAAAGTGAGGAGAGACTAAGGAAAATACCACATCTGACACACATTATGCCCACGTGCACACCATGCAGTTAAAGCGTAAGGCAAACTTGCATTGGAAGGTATGAGCCCACTGTACAGGACTGCATGGGATGATTCATACTTTATAGATGTAATGTTCTATTCATACAGTATTTATTTATATGCAAAGATGCTGGGCAGACTAGCATGTGACAGTGTGCTGTATCTGTGGTGCTGCATGGCTCCGTGACAATACGGGAAACAAAATGCAGAGCAGTGTTTCAGTTATGAGGCTGTGTGGAATGAGGCGGGATATACAAAAGCTGTAAAGAGACAGGGAATACTGTATGTGTTTGGGGCATTAAGCCTGGTTACGTCACATGGAATAAATTGAAAACTTTTAATAAATGTTACAACTAGGTCACAACTACTTTTTATTGCACACCTGTTTTATTTATTTATATATGGATTTATTGTGTTTTAATGTCATTTTTTATGTGTGTATGCATGTTTTAAGGTTTCTGTTGTGAGCCCTCAGCTAAGAAAATGTTATATCAATGTGAGACAATAACGATTTTTAAAATTGAATATTGAATCTAAACTATAATGCCTTGCTTATCTATTTAAAGTATACTTATTACAATGTAAAGGTTACTGTACATTTAAAAAGAGAAACAGAGCTTAATGAGCAACTAAATGACTATTACTGATTACTTTTGACTTCACTGTACCCATTGAGTCACACAAGCATAGTTTGTGTTGCTTCTATAGGGGCTGTAATTTGTCTATAAGTGCCTCACATGGAATGCCTAATGTTTGTGTGTGTGTGTGTGTGTGTGTGTGCGTGTGCGCATGCATGTGTGCGTGTGTGTGTGTGTGTTTGTGTGCGTTTGCGTGTGTGTGTATGTGTGTGTTTTTGTGTGTGATTATGCCAGTCAGTGTGTTTTAGATAATGGATAACATAGCGCTTCTATGTTAACCCTGAGAGAAGGCTGCTTGGCGAACTATGAACTATGTGAGAAAGTATTTTGTGTGTGTGTGCGTGTGTGCATGCCCATCACTCAGACTACAGCAGGGTGAACCTAGAGAGTTGCGTCAGTGGCAGAGGAAGCAGCAGTCCTTGGCCAGTAAACTGCGCTTTAAATCGCTTTGCAACTGAGAACACATTGCAGAGGAAACAAGGGGCTCATTGTAAGTGCTTGTTCATCTCAACACACCTCATACGTTCTGCAAACCACTGACCCCCACCCGCTTGTTTGCATTTACAAGAAAACACAATGCCAGCAATTAAAACACAAAGTGTCGTGCGTGTGCAAAAAAATAATGGATAACATAGCGCTTCTGTGTTTACCCTGAGGGATGGCTGCATGACCAACTATGAAAAGTGAGTGAGAAAGTATTCTGTGCGTGTGTGTGTGTGTGTCCCAAGATGGATCTTGCTGTGGTAGTGGTGGTGGTCCTTCTCTAATGTAAACCAGATGTTGGATAGATGCCGAATATTGTACCCTTTGTTGGTGTGTGTGTGTGTGCGTGTGTGTGTATGTGTGTGTGAGTAAGGGTCTCACTGTGTGTGTGTGTGTGTGTGTGCGTGTGCGTGTGTGTGTATGTGTGTGCATGTGTTTGTGCGAGTGAGGGTCTCACTGTGTGTGTGTGTGTGTGTGTGTGTGTGTGTGTGTGTGTGTGTGCATGTGTTTGTGCGAGTGAGGGTCTCACTGTGTGTGTGTGTGCGTGTGTGTGTGTGTGTATGTGTGTGTGTGTGCATGTGTGAGTAAAGGTCTCACTCTGTGTGTGTGTGTGTGTGTGTGTGTGTGCAATCAACATGTTGTAGTGCTGATTACAAATCCAATGTAATCTTGTGTTGCACCAACCGCCATTGGCAGAGAGTGGATGTCGTGCTAGCTAGAATGACCTCATGCTTCATGCCTTATACAGTACTACACACTGATCTATGAACCATATAGATTAGATACAGACACTGTTGACACAGAGCTCAGTAGTTAGTTATATTATGGTTTCGTTATTGTCAGTTGACGGCATTTGACGGCGAAAATGTTAATATGTTTTATATGTAGGACATCTCAATCTTCATCAGAGTACAGGTCTGATTTGTGTCATATAATAACAAACCCATTCAATGTTCGGGCCTTTTGAGTGGAACCTCTAAATTAGCTAAATGAAATGAACCTATAGGACATGTGTCAGATGGGCCGCTTTTTAATACACATTACTGTGTGCATGTGTGTGCATGTGTGTGCATGTGTGTGCATGTGCATGATTTGTGATGTCGAAAACCCCTACAAAATGCAAATCCAATAATGTCTAAATAATTTAATTAGGCTCTCAGAACTTCTAATGAAGGCACCTTATTCAAAAAGTCACATGTTCTATAAATATATATTTACACAGGCTTGGAATATGTATAAAAATCGATTGTATTGATCTTACCCCTTACCACAAACCCTGCCATTCCATTCTTTCTTCAGACAGCACATAATATGTCTTTGTGTTGGGCAAGGCTTTGTGTCAAGGAGAGCGAAAGATAACTCGCTAGTTCTCTGTCTCATATGATGGCTCTAGAAGCTTTATAGACCGTCTCCAGCTCACCCTTTACGCTCACTCTATGTCTTACTAGTTGTTAGGTGCCTCCACCCCATCCCAACCAACAGTGCTGCTGTTGCAGCTACAGTCACAGAGAGGAAGGAGGGTATGCTCACTCCTTCCTCTAGCTCGCTCAAGATCCACAAACATCACCCCTATAGCTCCATCACCCCAATTCTATTTTGAAATCGAAACTGTCGTGTGCAGTTGTACAATAAAAGGAGTGATAGAGAACAGTGAGAGTGTATTGTTCAGTGGCGGGATGAGTAGAGAGGTGTGTGAGATCCACGTACGTTTTGAGTTTTCCAAGAACTTAAAGAAGACTCACCCACGAGGGCAATTCTACAGGCAGCAGGCCTGCTGTGTTGGAGAGTGTATCAAGCAGAGAGTGCGGTGCATACATGTCACAGTAATGTCACTTACATTGTTGTGACTGCAGATGATTAAAGCACAGAATAGAGGGTGAAAAGTCTAATGTGCATTAGAGAAATGCAATTTCATTCACACACTTCCAACTTTATAAATTCGTAATTTCCTGACTCTATTGCGTAAAACGTGTGGTTTCCATTACTGGATGGTCCCTTTGATCCTGGTGAAATATGAAGTGTTTGTCCCCACTTTTTGAGGGTCTATTAGGTCTGTCCACAGTTTTTACCTTCAGGGTCTATTGTTTTAAATAGGTTGCATATAGACTCAGAAACTGATGTTTTTGTGAAAAGATGTTCTTTTAAATATGGTTACAAGCCTTTTTTAGGTATATCAGCAAACAACACATTTGTTTTGGTTTTGAGTGAAAATCTACTGCCCACCATACCTTTCCCTTGATAGTACAGTTCCCTACTAAACAACTGGTTGTGCATTCGACTTGAAGCCTTCCTACCCCAAATAAATACTGTATTTCCTCTCTCTCTCTCTCTCTCTCTCTCTCTCTCTCTCTCTCTCTCTCTCTCTCTGGGTAGAAACCACCAGAGGCTCTTTAGTACCAGCAGTGTGGAGGGCAATGCTAATTTATTGCTGTTCTTCGGCAACAGTTGTAGATGGGAGGCTGATGTTACTGCCCAGTGTCAGATGTTAACGAGCAGACAGTAAGGTGGAAGTGATGGAGGTCACACTGCCAAGAAGCAACTACAATATAGTGAAAATACAACTTTTTTTTGTTTTTTGGGGGGGGCAGAAGGGGAGAAGGGGAAATAAACCTGTCAAAACATTTTTATTTTCTTTTTAATAGCTCTTGGAGTTAAAAGTCTCCGTGTCTTTTGACAGACACTTCAGTTGATCTTCAACAATTAAGATTTACCTTTCCTGCTTCAGCACATGGAAAAAACAGTGGAAATGCAACGTTCTTCTTCTCGTTGCTGCTGTTAAAGATCAAGTTGCTTTCCAGGTCACTATGAAATTGTGAAAGTGGATCAAGTATCTTTTTCAGTGCTAAGTGGGCGTGCTGATGTCATAATGCTGGAATCCATCCATCAATGTCTTCTCTCTATTTCACCCTCTCTGTGGCTGTATCCCTGCAACTTAATCAAATGAAACTGGTGCTGTAAAAAATTCTGAGAAATGATAGCAAACTAGCTGGGTCAAGTAGGGGTTAGGGCAGTGAAGCTAATGAACTAAAAGTGTGGTCCCGTTTCCTGAAGGTGGTTTCACTACCTTTGTCTCTGCCTAGTAACGGAGCGAGGAGACTCATATATCGTAGCGATGGTCAATAGATGGCCCTGAGGCTCATGGCAGGGCTTGGATAGACTGCACGTCACAAAGAACAGAATACTGTAAATTATCCTGGCTTTGAACTACATACAAATTAATATACAGGCGGTGCAGCATGATTTCTTTAGCCAATTACCCTGTGTGTATTAGTATTACCTACACATATTAGTGCAAGAGCACAAGGCTAACGTTGTTCAAAAAGCTTTTTATTTACTCTCATGTTTCCATTCCATCTCCAAGTAGTGATTTAGTTGATAAGTATTCTTATCTGGAACAAAGTGCAGATGTTCAAACTAAATCATGCAAATCTTGGCAGAGTGGTCATCTATTCTCCATAAAATGAAAGGAAATAAAACAATAGGGTTTATCTGGCATATATATATATATATATATATACATACACAAAAATCCACAAAGTCCTCAGCATCTGGGCCTGACTGTTTGGAGACAGTTGTTTAAACCTTTGTCAGCCTTTCTTTTTCTTTTTCTTTTCTTTTTTGTCAACGGTGGCTTGTCAATGGATTACTCCCTGTCAGATCCAGCAATCGTTTACAGAATGTTTTCCTGAGGTGGCAGTGAGTATGGGGACAGGGTGAACCATTTCAATTATGCAAAGCTGTCTATCAGCCATACATACACCTGAACTCTACATCTGCTGAAGATTAGAGGGCTGAAGGAGACACATCTCACACATAGTTCATGTGATTATTCTACCCTACACACAGGGAGCTACTGCAACATGCAGCACAATCGTTTTGTAGAGCTTTCACATACTTTTAAAGGTTCCAAATTACCAAAGCCATATATCTGTATCTGATATTATCAGTATCATCACGTAATGTGCATCAGAACGCTGTGGGAAGGCTCAGTGGCGTATTAGGGGCAGTGGGGGGGGGGGTATTTCGTAAAGAACAACACCACCCATACCCCCCCCCCCCCCCCCCCCTTTTTTTTAAAGAAAACGGCGCATCTTATTAATTCGACTCAAGTCTCTGTAAATGTTTACATAAAACGACAGTGGGCATTGTGGCTCTGTTGCTGGATTTTATCCTATCATGTCCACTGCTGAACATGAGATGACCATGGAACAGCTTGTAACAAGCAATGCGATCAAAATACTAAGTACATGGAGAGTTCTTTTTCATTTAGTTAAACTAATGTCGCATTAGCTGCAGGTGTTGCATTGACAGGTGCCCGTGACACATGCACAAAAGTGATTGTCCAATAAAAAGTGATCACCGTATAAAAAGATAGATAGAGGTTGACCAGTGATCATGTTGGCATGTTGACCAGTGTAGAGCCTAGTCTATGTCATAACCATGTGTAACGATGTCAAGACAGTTGTGCTGCAGCCATAAATTATGTAAATCTTACTCTCAAATACTTCAATGCATGCAATGGTGCTATGTACATTAACTTTCTGGTGGCGACCTTGTAATGTGTTTCTCTTTTTCATCGTATTTGGTTTTAATAGCTAAACGCATTTTCCTCACACTTTCATCCCCCCATCTAAAAAACATCTCCTGCCCCACGGGGGAAGGCTCTTCCAGGTCTGAAACGTCTTTGGCATCTCTCCCACGTCTGTGTTGCATGTCTCTTGAGACGTGTGTTGTCCTTTCACACTGACCAGCAAATGAAACACAAACAGAGCTTGGCAAGCATCCTGTGAAGTCCACATAGAGGTGAGAAGGATATAACAAGTCAACCAAACCTAACTCTTTCACCTGCTTCTATCTGCATCACTCTCCGGGTGGGTTCCATAACCTTAATTCTATTAAAGGTGTTGTGGGTGGCCTATATCACATTGGTAACCACAGTAACAGACAAGTTAGTTTGCCTGGGGACGCTTGTTCATTAATGGCCACCAATGGTGGTACCACATCCTAAGGATGCCTAGCTATACCCACACTAGCTATGGTTAGGTAGCCATAACCTAAAGAACCAGAACTCAACTGAAACCAAAAGCATTGGTGAGACATGAGGAGGCTGGGCTGTGGTGAATGAAAAGCAGAGGAGATCCATTGTGTTCTAATCTGCAGCAGTCTTAGTCAGGCAGCTACATGGGGGTGCACGGAGG
The DNA here is from genome assembly GCA_027564635.1 of Typhlichthys eigenmanni. Lineage (NCBI taxonomy): Eukaryota > Metazoa > Chordata > Actinopteri > Percopsiformes > Amblyopsidae > Typhlichthys > Typhlichthys eigenmanni. Next base: position 12,897 of record JAODUK010032081.1, read on the forward strand.
CACTGGTCACTACACACTGGTCACTACACACTGGTCACTACACACACACACTGGTCACCACACACTGGTCACTACACACTGGTCACTACACACACAGCCCCTTTGATGCACAGCTGCTCCCGGGGCAGATGGAAGAAGTGGAGGGAAACCAAAGTATGCAGGAGAGAAAGAAATAGGGAGGGAGATAGAGAGAGAGAGAGAGGGGGGGGGGGAGAGAGAGAGAGAGGGAGAGAGGGGGAGAGAGAGAGAGAGAGAGAGGGAGAGAGAGAGAGAGAGGGGGAGAGAGAGAGAGGTGGAGAGAGGGGGAGAGAGAGGGAGAGAGAGAGAGGAAGAGGGAGAGAGAGAGGAAGAGAGAGAGAGAGAGAGGGAGAGAGAGAGAGGAAGAGAGAGAGAGGGAGAGAGAGAGAAGGCCACCATCTCATCAGTCAGGACCAGAGCTGGGGTGGGATATGCAAATGGAGGCCGTCTATCTGCCAGCCCCTACAGAGGCAGACAAGTAGCGTGCTACTGCTGTCTCTGGGAGGCTTTCCTTCTTAGTCTCTCTCTGCCTCCCTCTCTCCCTCTCTCCCTCACACACACACACACACACACACACAGTCACACACATTCACAGTGCATATGTCTGAGCCCAGTCAGCAGGTCTCAGACTCACACACACACACACACACACACACACACACACACACACACACAGAAGCTCACCCTCTTCTAGGAATCCACGCTTTCTCTTTCACTTACCCTCCCTCCCTCCCTCCCTTTCTCGTCTCTTCTCTCCACCCCTCCTCCTCCAGCACACCTTTCTGCTGTTTTCCCTTGCCCGCCCCCTTTGCCCCCCCCACCCCGTCCCTCCCCCCTCCCCCAACACCCCTCCCCTCCCTCTCGCCTGCACCGCTCTTCCCTGTGCCTCTGTGGCGGTGCGCTCAGCACTGGAGAGCAGCAGGCACAGAGGCAGGATGCTGTTGATGCCACCGGGCTGTGGGCTGCTGTGTGTCTGGGCCCGCTGAAGACGAGGGTGCAGCAGGTATAGCCTCAAGACCATCGTCCCCAAGCCGGACCTCCTCGGGACCCGACAGCCGGCACTTTACCCGGCCACGTTGTCGTCGCTCAACTTTAGTTTGTGGAAAGTAATCTCTCCGTATTTTTGTTTCTAACCTAATAAAAACAAGCTGAGGACTAAGATGTGGCAGCTGTTGCTGAAGAGCTTTCTCCTTGGAGCGCTGCTGACCATGGTGGACAGTAAAGGGACCTTCTACGGAGGCCATGTCAACCCGTTCTATGGGAACAGATTCAACTTGTTCAAGGGGGGCGTGAACCCCCACTACACACCAAACAAGCCCATGACCCGTCACAAGTAAGTGCTCCTTCTTACACGCCTCACAGTGGCTGATGTACTTCATATTATCTTAACCGCATCGGGGAGTATTGGGTGCAGGAGGCATTCGGATACTGTGGCATTTGGATACAGTTTGACTCTGTGTTCGCGGCACCCAGCTCGCACCGTATTCCCTTCTAGAGAAACACATGTCACCGGCGAGCTACGGCAATATGGTTTGGGTTAGAGCATCAGCTCCGTAATGGAGCTGTGAATCGGCTCTCTGTTTTCCACTCACTCCCCACTCTGGTTTGAGGTTCACACGTTAAACCATCTGTGGCTTAACATCAACATGGCGGTGAAACAATGACATGGTGCATTATGAAAACAAAGCCTTGATTATGGTCTTTGGGGTGCAGTACAGTGGAGGAGAGATCTGAGGCGGGTATTGATCTGAGAGGTGCGTGTGTGTGAGTATGAGTGTACATGCATTACTGAGAAGGGGGGCATATAGAGGCAGATATAAGCATACAGTCAGGTCTGGACCTACAGTACCAGTAATTCTAAAGCAACATCCACACTACCTCACTTTGTATTGAGATTATTATTGAGAGCATTCTGTCTGCTTAATTCTGGTCTTATCCAAAGAAAACAGTCTAAATCCATATTCTCCCCTTTTATCAGTCTGCTAGGCCCAATGTAAACATGCCTTACAGATATATCCATGACAGTCGAGCCTCATAGGCAGAAAAGAATAACAATCTTATATTCTCAGTATGAGAATATGAGATTGGAATCTCAGTATACATTTGGAAGTCATGAAGCGGAGAGATGAAACAGACCCATGTAGATAATACCTAATTTTGCCTGGACAAACATGGATGAAATTTGACCCGTGGGTTTCTATCCTTTCCTCGTCTATTTATTTTATTTTTAATTTTTTTTGCTTGGCTTCCCCCGGGAGCTATATTTCTTTGGACAGCTCCCGGGCTACCTGCTGCTCTGCCTCAAATTGTCTCAGCAGCCAGCCGTGACCCCGGCACTGGTTATCACCCCCCTCCCCCAGCACGAGAACAGACTCCCTCATCACTTAGCGCCATAAAGGCCCTCGTCTGCGCCGTTAAATTCACATTGTCGCTTAACGCACCTAAATGGTCTGTCACATTCAATGAAAGCTGCCTGCCGCACCGCTGTGATGCCTCTTCTTCAGAGCATTGAGTCCATCTCATGTTCCAGTATCACTCCTCCTTGCTGTTGCCTCTTCACAGCCTCCTCAATGTGTATTCCTACACTATACAGTTCAATCAAAGATACTGGAATAATAACAAAAGAGAGCACTGTAATGCGTTTCAATGGAAGCAAAAATGCAATGTTTACGGTCTCTTAATCAAGTAGCTGTTTCACTATCGGTATTTTGCTGTGGAGGCTGATGTAGGCAGCATCCAGACAGATACATCTACCATGCATGGCCTGAAACAATACCGTAAAAATAGCGTTGTGACCTCAGATTTAGGTATTTAGGAATTACAGTAATGTAATACACTGAAAAAACACCCCCGGAGAGAAATAATGGGCAATAGCATGGTGAAATCCGTGGACCTCCCCGTTGAATTCCATGGAACGCTGAGTGGTTTTGGTTCGTATGAAGGGTGTAACCTGCTTCCATAAACCGAATGTGGAAGTGCCGTCAATTGAGCCCTCTGTTTCCAATCTGTGGGTTATTCCCCCTCTACCCAACACTGTCTGTCACCAAGACTGTCTGTGTGCCGGTGACATGTGACATCTGCTGTTGTTACCTTTATGACATGGGCACCAGTGGGTTTATTTATATCCACACCACCAAAGTGATGTACTAATATTGTTTACTTCTATGAAACGAAGCAGAGGGCTTGGATTGCTAGATATTCAGAGGTTGTATTTGAAATCCACATATGGGCTTGTCGGCTATCACGTGCCATGCTTATGTTTTGTAGCTGGTGCTAATCCTCAGCCGTTTGTGTCTAAATGCAGCAGGGGTGTTTAGACAAAGTGCTGCTGATCCACCTTGGAACACCTAGGGGACGTATCAATAATAGACCTGCTCCACAAGCTCACCAGTTGTCAGTGGTGATAGAGACTTAAATATAGCCCATGCTAAGACGTGCTTGGTGTGTGTGTGTGTGTGTGCGTGTGCGTGTGCGTGTGCGTGTGCGTGCGTGTGTGTGTGCATGTGTGTGTGGTAATATGTATTTTTGTTTTGCATATTGGGCTTCACTGTGAAACATGTAATATCTTTGCCGTGCCTTTCATCATCGAGAGTCAAATGGACAAATCCTGAGACGTTATTTTCTGCTGTTCACACGCAGCAGTTTGTTTTCATATTCATATAGTCATTTTCTGTGTTAAGGCAGTGAAGTGTGTGATGCGACCACCATTCCAGTCTTTGAGTGCAGTCACTTCCCGGTGTGAGCAAATGTGTTGTCATTCATTGGCTGTGACATTTCAGACAACTGACCGATCCCATGCCCCGCCCCTTTCACCTGTCCAACATAGTTACTGTAGCTAGTTTGGACAAAACAGCATAGTAGGTCATTTTGCAGGAAAACAGACAGTTGACAGAGTTTCTGTCGTATTTAAAAAAATGCTCAACTGGAGGACAGCCGGAAAGGGGCGGGGTTTGTGATCGGTCAATTGCAACTGGTCACAGCCAGAGCCATAGATCTACTATGTAAAGAGTCCCGTCATCTCTGTTCACTCCAATGGACCGTTTTTTCACAGCAACGAAGGCTCAAATTAGTTCCCGGTAGTTTGCCTAAATACAAAAAGAACCCTATAAATTCTATTTTAAATTAAAAAATGAAGTTATATATCTGTATATATATATATATATATTAAAATTGCCCACCAAGCAATTCCTGGAACTATTTTGCCATAGGTTTTGCCTCTTCATGAACCATGTGACCGTTGGCGTAACTCTGTTCTTTCCATGGCTCTGGTCACAGCATACTGTACAAAACACATATACAGCTACCAATCAGCTCCAACAACCTTACAACAACTCTTTAGCTTTTGTTTAGTGTGTCTTGATGTCCTCCTATGTTCTTTATCAAGTTGTCACATAGCAAATAATATATATATATATAATATATATATATATTTATTATAGACTTTAATTGATCAGAACTGTCAATCATGCAACAATCTCACAATGAAGTGTATCTATACTGTAACTGTACTGAATAATTGTTAATGCACATATATGTTGCTATAATGTGTTAAAACACAGAGATGCCACGTTTCAGATTAGAGAAAATATCTAACGATGATGATGATGATGATGATGGTAAAGATGGTAGTAATGATGTACATGACATAGGTCAGGGGAGATAGTCACAGAGGTACTAGAGGTTACAGGTCATGGGTAGGCATTTGTATGTGTACTAGTATCCAGTGGGGGAGAACATTTAGAGCCCTAGAGAGCTGCTAGTGCCACAGTCACATGTAAATGGTTGTAATTATTTGGTTTGTCCAATGAATGTCGACTTTCTGAATATTCTTTCCAATAAAATGTAACTTCCAGTGTTCTGTGTTCTATTTAGAAACACATGTAGAACACACACACACACACACACACACACACACACACACACAGATCTTATTCTCAACCAAAGCAGATTATGGGCCTCAGGAAATGCCTGGGGATGAGTCTTTGATGGAATGATTTTATATTATCATTGTACTGTACTGTAATTCTAAAAGAAAACACATAAACTTAGAATGATGTGACTGCATCACCCACACATTAGTTACAGTATTAGGGTGACCTGTGGGAAAATCACGATCACTACAACATCTGAACACAATTAAAAATGTGTTTATAGTATTACAGATTAGGGGATAATAGCCAATTGAGCACATGTAAAAGTAATAGTCTTCCTTTGAGGCTTGTCTTGCATCTGACCTTCGGTGAGGGACAGAATGATTCCTAGCTGGGAGAACCGCTCCACTTCAACCAACGTCCATCAACGTTCAGTATTATGGGGTGTTGGAGACCTGTCAATTGGCTAGAAAAAGGTTTTATTAAAGGCATATAAAGGCAAAGACAGATGATAGAAGAGATTTGCTAGCCCCTAGGCTGTCAAAGGTCCTATTAAAAACGGCATCTCTCTGTATCTGAAGCTGTCCAGTCATAAATCTGTTAGACCAGTAGTATTGCTATAGGTTCAAACAGTCATGAGGCTGCAGGTTAAAGTCTGGTCTATTTCAATGAAGTCATAAGACACTGAAATGACATTTTTACACCATCTATTCTGTTTGAATCAGTCGAAATAATGTATTATTGTCTTTATTAAAATAAAACATTTTCATTGTTGTTTAAGGTTGTTGTACTGTACACAGTACATACATGTTATAAGCTCTACTTTTGGGGGTCACAAGTCAAAAACTATCGGAACAGGGGCTTGGTAATGGGAAAAGAGGAGGATGAATGGGGGAAAAAAAGTTGTTGAGACATTTGACAGAGACAACGGAAGGGGAAGATGAAGTCAGTTTAAAAAGTAAAACGTTGTCAGCCCGACATAGGGATGGGGGTCTCACAGCAGTCATATTTGCTAGAGACCTCCACGTGAGAAATGGAGATAAGAATTCTGCTTTTCCCCTGGGAGGCTGTGATGGGATTTAGGAACTGTAACGCTATACTGGAAATATTTATGATGGGACCAAAGCTGCCGTCACAAAATGACACGCTCTGAAGACAGTGAAAAAGGCAATATTTTGACATATAGAGTGTTATGCAAGGACAGTGGACACAATTATAGTGATGGATGACAGAGAAAAAGGCCAGGTGAACGTGTGTAAGGTTTGTAAATCAGCTTCTGACATAGAATAGCTGGAATACCTTAGAGATTGGGAGGCTGAACAATAGAACTGCTCAGAGAAAAGGTTTAAATTATGTTTTGGCTCATAATAAGTGGAATATGTCAGGGAATGGAAGATTAGATACTATGGTTGAATTAGACCCATATCCTATTTATTTATTTTTTTCCTTTTTTTTTGTGTGCTTTTTTGCTTTTTCTCATTGTTTACAACGAGGCAAAACAGCTTGCAACAATCAAATAGCCCAGTGTGGCATTTTCTCACATGACATCAAAGGAAACGGTTCTTTAGTCTCCTTTGATTGTAGAAACGCTCAGTAACTGAAAATATCACAAAGTAAATAAAATTCCATTCATGAAATGCATGAACGGATATGCACAATGTGGAACTAATATTTTAATGTTAAAAGTGAAATACGTTTTAGACAGCATAATCAACAGATGCATTTAGCAAACCACTCCTGTCTGTTTAATGTGTGGAAAAAAACATTCTTTATAACTCATCTCATTAAACGATTACGGTGTATTTCCTCAGCCATTACCCCCATACAGGCATACGGTGCCTGTATGGGGGAAACCTCCCTGTCGACAGTATGTCTATTGCTTTGACCCTCCTTTTATTTATTAGCTCTTTTCTAGGCTGATAATCCTCCTGAACACAGGCACCGTAATCAAGGCTGTCTCCTGTTATGGGCCTGGAACATACAGAAACACATGCAACGCAACACAGTACGCTTCAGACACAGCATACCAGAACTTTCTCATTCACACCCATCCCTGTCTGTTTCTCACATGCGACCGTTTACACACACACGTAGCACGCACACGTGCACACACACACACACACACACACACACACCTCAAGCCCCACACTGTGTGATCTCCTTGTTTGTGAGACAAAAAATCAGAGAGCTCTTTTTCACACACACACACAAACACACACACACACACACACACACACACAATGTATTATTATTGTCCTTACTGCGATGCTACACAAGCATGTAGTAGAGGAGGAGATGTAATGTTGCCATGACGCCAGGTCACAATTAATTTCTCTCCTTTATTGGTGAGAGAGCCACAATTGTGTCTGTGATACATATCACAGACACAACACATGACATGTACAAATAATAGAACAATAGGAATCAGGAGGAGTACAGGAGAACTATGGGAGGGAGGGAAAGAGAGAGAGAGAGAGAGAGAGAGAGAGAGAGAGAGAGAGAGAGAGAAAGGGATGTATTTCTCTGTGTGCATCTGTGTTCCTGGGCGTGGACCAATGAGTGTGAAGGTCACTGGCTCTGCCCAGATGTGCACCTGACAAACCAATTGGGAAGCGCGAGCGGTGTGCACTCCTCTGATCGGCCCTGTGTGTAATGTCAGAGTCACACAGATGTGCGTGTACGCGCACAGACACAGACACACACACACAGACGCACACACATGCAGACTTCCCACAACCATCTGTCAGACATCTAGACAGAAAACTTCAGAAAAATTATTTTTTACTTTAAACCTGTAATTTATTGGAAAGGAATAGTCATTAAATACTAGTATTAAGATCCTTAAAACAGAGATTTGAGCCTCATAATGTGTTGAATAGATATTTCTGAGCAAATAATAATAATAACAATAACAACCTTGCCAAACATAGTGTATAGCACGCTGCCTGAGTCTGAAGTAAACCCTGAGACATCCCATAATTCTCAGATCATATGGTAAACCACTTCCTTGGCAGTGTGTGATGTGCCTACAGGCTGTCAGGGTGGTATAAAAGGAGCTCTGTTGCTTTAATGTTTTCCAGTACACACACATACACACACACACACACAAAGCAGTGTGTACAGTGGTTTCTCACCAATTGTGACAGGCCGGTCCTCTCCATTACACCCTCTGAACCTCTCAACTGGGTATACTCTCCCCTTCCCCTTCCAAACACTTCTGTTTGTCCTCAAACAGCTGCCGAGCACAGTTCAGTATTTCACATGTTACTGAATGCTCCCCTCTGAGCGGCAGAAAATGCTTCACATGTGAGCTTAAAGACCATTTCCTGTGTTGTGCAGGGGCCAGGGGACATTTAGCAGTTGCTATAGCTGCACTGGCAAAGAAGAGAGAGAGAGAAGGACAGAGGCAGGGAGAGAGAGAGAGAGAGAGAGAGAGAGAGAGAGGGAGAGAGAGAGACTTATGTGGTCCAGCTTGATGGAACAACTGTTCAGAGTCGTTATAGTGATGTCATTATAGTAGTGTAGTGTTGGAGTCCGTACACAAGAGCAGATTTAACATCAGTGCTGGTTTATTGCCCTTCTGTTTTGCATCATCCACTTATAAGATGCTAACTGAATGCACAGCGCATAGTTCTGCCGCACTACAGCCACTAGAATAGTTTGCAGTTGGTGTGTTGGTATGTTGTTTACAACATAATGAGGGTAACAACAGCTAAAATTATCAAGAGCTAAAAGAGAGCACAGATGCACCGCATCACAGTACAAAGCCAAATATGTTTAGCGTTACCATTGCACAACATCTAAGTGCTGTTTAGCAACTTTATTGTAAGTATATTTTCAATATTATGTTTAATCAATGCAGTATATTCTGAAATATATGGGAAATAGTTAGCCCAGTAGCCTAGCAACATTGCTTCCTAGAAAAGATGATTTTGTGGGCTGGATCCAGTATATTTTAGATAATTTAGCAGGGCTGGAGTAGATACAGCGAACGTGAAACATATTTAAATCATTGGGTTTCTTAGTGACAGAAATAAACACTGGTCTTTCCTTTTGGGTACCAACATGCAGTCTCCAATATGTGCTAAACCCAGTTAGTTGTTAAAACCTGTTAAAATCTTCCACCTTTGCAGAAACCATTGTGCCTACGTTGTGCAGAAGAACATCACATGTATGATGCAGGATGGAGTGTCTACCTACGTAAAGCCCGAATACACCACCAAGTGCATCTGGGGTCAAAAGTGTCCTGTTGTTATGTAAGTTCCCTCACTGCAAAACCATACATTAGCAGAAAAAAGGTTGGTATCTAGATGTTTGCTTTGAATTCCTCTTTACATATTCAACACGATGCCACTTAAATCACTTAAATTCTGTTTTAATTTCTTGAGATTTGTAAGCAGGAGTTATTGTGATGCCGAAGCGTGAACTTAGTGTGTTGATGCTGACCTCTAGTGTCTATTTTCGGTACTACGGTGGTGCACTCATGTTCTGCACTGTTCTGCACAACTTTAGTGAAAGGTTGCCAGGTGCAAGGGAAGAAATAATCACTGTATGTGGAGTATTCAATCAGTATACACATTGAAACTGCACAATACATACAAAAAATAAACACAATACGGTTTTACATTGAAACTGCATAATTAATACAAATAATAAACACTATACGGTTTTACATTGAAACTGCATAATTACAGTTTTTCTCAGTCGCTTTGGTACATTTTTCGATTCATTCTCAACAGTTGCAAACCAGCGTGTACATTTCTCAAAACAATTCGTACAAACAGCAAAACACAATGTATTTCCGTCAAAAG
>JAODUK010032102.1:0-22584 GCA_027564635.1 Typhlichthys eigenmanni
ACTCTGACAGCCAATGGACGCATCTCTCCACAAAATACACTGAATATTGCAACATCTTCGATATGATATTGCGCAACATGATATTGCGATAACGATACTGAATCGATATATTGTGCACCCCTAATGGGGACATGAACTACAATGAGACACATGACAGTGGGGGTTACAGAACTAAGGCTACTACTGCTGGTACTGGATCAAAGGGAAAGATAGAGGGTCAGTGTTGGAATTCTCATGCAATGAGATCTTAGGTCAATGGGTAACATACAGTATATTTAAAATACAGTAGGCTGTCTTAATGTAATTTACTTGTGACTGGAGCTCAGTGCATTCTCTTAACACGCGGCTTGCTTGAGTTTGCTCTCTGCTTCTTTTCTAAACCAAGCGAACGTGCCACGTGAAGGCGAGAGCCCGCCGAGCACGTTTCATTACACCAGATTAGCCAGGAGGCTTGCTAGACATCGCTGACTTTGTATGCTTATGTAATACAGAGCCCACCATTGCCATAGTAATGACAAAAGCCCATTTGGATGTATTTTTCTCATCCTTCACTTGAAGCTGTTTAGTCTCCCGAAAACATCTGAAATGTGTGCTTTTGTATTTTATTCTCAGACGGCATCTTATTTGAATAAATGCTACCCCCCCCCCCCTCCCCATTAAAATATGTGCAATATTTGTTTGTCTATGTTTTCGGCTCTTAATTTATTTCCAATGTAGAGTGGGGCAGTGGAAGGTATGCGGTTAGAGAACTGAGACATTTCTCCATCTAATCTCCATCCTTTCCTTTCAGGCACGACGGAGGAGCCCCATCCTCGGCCCAGGGCAAGGTCGGCGGGCCCCCTCATAAGATCTGCCTGGTGTGTTCCGACGAGGCCTCGGGCTGCCACTACGGCGTGCTCACCTGCGGTAGCTGCAAGGTGTTCTTCAAGAGGGCCGTGGAAGGTACCCAGTGATGCCATTCATGTATTGACTGACTCCTGTGTATATATATATATATATATATATATATATATATTTTTTTTTTTTACATCATTGTAAGCCGGCTGCATTTCATCCGTTAACGCCAGAGGATGGCGGTGCTGCCAATTTGTCATTTGCCATGGTGGTAAATCCCTTCCTTTTGTGTCACTCAGGGCAACATAACTACTTGTGTGCTGGAAGGAACGACTGCATAATCGACAAGATCAGACGAAAGAACTGCCCGGCCTGCCGCTTCCGGAAGTGTCTGATGGCAGGAATGAACCTGGAAGGTAGGCGCCCATCCACCCGTCTTCAGTAATACCGTGAACCCTGCCGCGTCCTATTAGTCCGTCTGTGACCACCGCCGCCTCCTTTGTCCCCCCCCCCTTCCCCCCCCAGCCCGTAAAACCAAGAAGCTGAACCGCCTAAAGGTGCAGCAGGGCAGCCAGGCAGAGCCCCTCCCGCCACCCCTGGCCGAGGCCCGCTCCTTGGTGCCCAAGTCCATGCCCCAGCTGGTGCCCACCATGCTGTCCCTGCTGAAGGCCATTGAGCCAGACACCATGTACGCCGGCTACGACAGCACGCTGCCAGACACCTCCACCCGCCTCATGACCACCCTCAACAGGCTGGGAGGGCGGCAGGTCATCTCCGCTGTCAAGTGGGCCAAGGCCCTGCCAGGTGAGGGACCGGTTCAGGACAACACTGGCCCACCACCATAAGCACCAGCGGTGCATCACCCTCAGCGCGTCATTAGGATGCGTTGATATCTATAAGCGAAGCTAAAAACAGACTTGGGATCTGAGCTGAAAGGTCAGGTCAGGAACCCTGAATTCCACTAGTTGATTAGTTCTGAAACATATACCAGTGCAGCATGTGCGTTATAAAATAGTGTAAGGGTGGCATCACTGGATATATTTGTCTGCATTGTCCACATAACTATACTGCCAAAGCCTTCATTTGGCTTCCACTAGCAGGCATAGTCTGTGTAGCCGTCGGCAGATATAGCGTGTAGCTCGGAATTGCAATGTTGTCCCCAAATAATGTCCAAAATGAGCATTGCATTTGTGTAGCGTCCATTTAGAAAACTATGGCTGTCGGTAATGCCGGAGAATATGGTTTCTGAGTACTAAATGTCAGTATGTACTTGTCAGGCTTCAGGAACCTGCACCTGGACGACCAGATGACACTCCTTCAGTGCTCCTGGCTCTTCCTCATGTCCTTTGGCCTGGGCTGGAGGTCTTACCAGCAGTGCAATGGCAACATGCTCTGCTTTGCACCAGACCTGGTCATCAATGAGTATGTACAGTCTTGCCCATAGCCTGTCTAGTCTTAGGCCTCGTGTCCACCAAAGTGTGTGTGTGTGGGGGGGGGGGTTTCTCTCTCAGCTGAAAACACAAGCAGTGCTAAGGAGCGCTTCTGGAAGCAGTGGTTTTTCAGCTGAGACGCTTCGGTTGCTATGATACAGAATCTCAGTGGAAATTCATATGTTGCAAATAGACAAGCTATTTTGTGCTATCAACAAGTAATATTATTTGTAATATATGCCTGTGCTATACATTATTTGTGTTCGTATTGTGGTATTCCGGGGAAATCATCTGCTAGTCTACAGACTGCTATGAACTTCTGCATTGTTGTTGTCATTGTGTAGAATGTGACTGTTGCTCATTGAAGTATTTGTCCCGCCGCTTTTGTTTTAGCCTGGAAAAGCGTTGCGCTCCCATTGGAATCAATTGGAAAACTAACGCTGGCGTGAGAACGCTTTGGTGGACACAGGGCCTTAGGGCTGGTTTACTACGCAAGCTACGCGAGCGCCTGACGTTTCATCTGAAAAGGATCGGCGCACCAACTGACACGCGTTCTCTATGTGCTGAAAACACGCGTGTAGCACTCATTTGCGATCGCGTCCGCGTAACTTGCGTAGACTAGGAACCAGCCCTTAGCCCCAGGCTCTTCTGTCTATTATTGCCACGTATCATAAGCATGTCGTGGTGAACGTCTGGTACATAAACACAGTGGTGTAGTCAATTTCCATTGGCTGTTAGCATTGTCACTCACAAGTCTGTGTGCATAATGAATTAAGTGTGTCCTCCTGTGTTTCTGACAGGGAGAGGATGAAGCTGCCCTACATGGCTGACCAGTGCGAGCAGATGCTCAAGATCTCCAGCGAGTTTGTCAGGCTGCAGGTGTCCCATGACGAGTACTTGTGCATGAAGGTCCTGCTGCTTCTCAGCACAGGTCAGTAGCTCACAATGTCTTGTGGTTCTGCTGCCGTGGCTGATCGCTCACCCATTGCTCTGGTACTGGTCAGTCAGGTCAGGTGTTTGAAGCCTACGTTTGATCTGTACATTTGGCAGACGCTTTTATCCATACGTCTTTAGATCCTTACATATAGTACATTTGTCAATAGTTGGACGGTCAATTGTACAGCAATTGTAAACAACCAATACTATACCAGAATATTTACAGCATTTTGTCATCATGTCAATATATAATTATCCAACAAAGTTCCTAGTAGAGAGAAAGGAAAAAAAAACATTTAAGTAAGATGCTTGAGTTAACATTAAGTGCTAGGAGGTGGAGAGGTCGCTAGTCGACGTACTGAGATGGATCGTGAAGAGGTGTGTGAAGAGGTGAGTCTCTTGCGGAAGATGAGTAATATTCCAGGAGCCCTGACTGTTGCTGGAAGCTCTTTCCACCATTGTGGTGCCAGGGAATAAAACATTCGAGACTTCGATGAGCGAGCCTTGAGACCTCGTACCCGTTACCACCAAGATAAGTGATGTGCAGTCTCCATTTTTCAGGATTCATGTTCCCTCTCTGTTGTCATGTAAATCGACTAATCAGTACACGTTTCTCTGTGTGCGTAGCTCCATTGCTCAGCTGAGGCTTATCTCGTCGATACAACTCACTGTTTGAATGTACAAGGAAAGAACATTGAATGTACACTGTTGCCTGTGTTATCCCCAAACCCTGTTTGCGTGTGCTCTTTTCATTGCCTAGATTTTACATTAAAACACAGGTTACTTAAAATTCTGCTTTGTAATGGGAATACGTTTTGTTTCAACACAGAGGTCAAATGCCTTAGCATTTGACCTACACATCAGCAATAGAACCTGTACGAATGGTAACTACATCTCCCCTTTGTGCGATCTCCTGCAGTGCCAAAGGACGGCTTAAAAAGTCAGGCTGTATTTGAAGAGATCAGGATGTCTTACATCAAGGAGCTTGGCAAAGCTATCGTGAAGAGGGAGGAAAACTCAAGCAAGAATTGGCAGCGCTTCTATCAGCTAACCAAGCTTCTAGACTCCATGCACGAGGTACAGAGAGATGGACACCTTGGCTTTTTGGTTTACATTGGATGTACATTTGACATTTTTCACTTAGTTATTACCGGTATGCATGCAATCATTTAGTTTTGTGCAGTAAGATACATTCAATGATCTCAATAGGCTATAACCATTTATATGTCACGTGACGTCCACCTAAAATTATTTCCTCCGCTTCACATTTAATCTTGGAGAAGAACACTTAATTTAAAAATGTTGTGAAATAATTTTCACGTGATTGGACCACCTTCAACTTAACAACAAATGTTTGATGGGGACTTTCAAACAGGTGCTAGCAGTCTAACGGACCACCGTAAACTTCATTGAATTAATAGAAACCAACTGAACTAACTACCCACCTGAGAGCGGATGGCTTTGTAGTTCGCTAACTGACTGAAGAACAGATTTCAATTGAGAGTTTACCAGACTGACTGTATTGAAAATGGTAGCTTGCAATATCAGAATGGTTTTAATCGTGCTCTCCAGCATCAATTGCCCGTCATATGCTCTCGTGTTGTTTTTGGCAGATGGTCGGTGGACTGCTCAACTTCTGCTTCTACACCTTCGTGAATAAGTCCCTGTGCGTGGAGTTCCCCGAGATGTTGGCAGAGATCATCAGCAACCAGCTACCAAAATTCAAAGCCGGGAGCGTCAAGCCACTCCTGTTCCACCAGAGATGACTGTGCCCCTCTTGAGACACAATGCCTTAAAACACCCCGAAACGGCATCTCACCTCCCCCCCCACCACCCCAACAAATGAGGTTGAGACAAAGATGGAAATATGGTGAGAAAATATTAGAAAGAGAGCGAGTGAGTGTGGGTGTCTGGAGGAACAGGGCAGAGAAAGGAGACCTTGTGTGTGTTCATAGAGCTAGAGAGAGCACAGCCATTTTGTTTCGTTGAGATGTCAACATGCAGTGTACAACAACTAAGAATATTTTCTAAACATCCATATTGTCTCAGGTTTCTCATCTTCTAAGACATAAACTATATTCAGTAGATAAATCTAAATGTCTGTACAGGTTATAATAGTATTTTCTACATTTTCAAATAATCTTGCTGTTTCTACACTTCTATCAGGTCACTGTCCTCAGTGACGCAGTATATTATAACATGCTAATCAACATGGGTCTATAGACTGCTCCCCTGTAGCTTACTGCTTGAAGTTGTAACAATGATATCGGCCACGTCATTTCAACAGCAAGACTGCATCACTTTAAACATGTTAACAAGAATGTTGTGTTGTATGCAGCTCCCCTGACCTCTGCCAGGTTTACGCATCTATTTTAAAAGGGAAAAAGATTGTGCCTTTTATTTTTTTAACCTTCCAACATGGTTTTTAGCCATTTTCCTTACTGTTCCCAGGCAGTTACGGTCTCCCTTTTTGCGTGGTTGTATTATATTCTTATGGTAGCAGGTTTCATCTGTTTTCATGGCAGTGTTTTATTGTCTGAGGTGGCAGTGTAACCCTCCTTGATAAAAGGAAGTGATGAAAACCACTTTCGCTCACATAGTCCTGCACACTGTTTGTGTGGTGCTTCTAAAGCACTTTGATCCCTATAAGATACTTTTAAATTGTAGTATATGACCTTAATGAATATATATATATAGATAGAGAAATAATTAAGAGACAAAACACATTTAAAAAAACATTTTATAGCATAACTATACTGTATGTAAATATTACATAAATAGAATAGATCTATAAATATTCATCTAAAATATATATATATATATATCACATAAAAATAAAAAGGTATGAATACTACAAATCAGAGAAACTGCTGCAGTGGTCTCTTAATTTTTTTCCGCAGCTGTATATCAGAGATTTAAGATTCCGTTTTTATTTAAATTTTTACTAGCAAGTTACCTTCTTGAAATTGCATTGTTTTAGTTCCCCTCTACCATCTCCTCAATGGTGTACTAAATGGAATATGAAACAAAACACATCAACCAGTTGCAGTTGAGGAGATATATTCTATATGTTATTTTTGTGATTGTTTCAATTGATCCTCCTACTTCATGCCTACAGTAGTTTAGCGGCTGTCTGTTTAGGGCATCTAGAAATAACATGAAGTCATGCTTTTGCCAATGATGACCCATGCCAGATGATAGGTGTTTTACCAGCAGTGGGGTTAGAACTGTCCATTTAAAGGGAAAGCCTACAGTATGCGTTGTTTCCTTGTTACATTTTATAAACATGGGCAAATGCCTTTGCAGTGGGCCAGCGCTGGCAGTTGCTTCCTTTAGTATAAACCTCACATATCTACCAATAACCTTGGAGCTACTGTCCCACCCACCCCCTTCTTTTAGCACCTTGTCTTAATATCTGCTTTAGTGCGATTGCATGTGTATATGTGTGGTAGGTTGTCTGACCCCGTTTTAAAGCACTTAGAGCCACCTTACAGACATCTCACTAGTCAAACTGAAGCTTTGCAGTCTCGCAGGAGGATGCAAGATGGATCCTCCATTCTCTGGGAATAATTTCAGTGCCAAACTTGTTTTCTGCCTGCTTTTGAAACATTTGAAACACAACCAGGTCAGCATATTTTTATCAAAAGAGGAAATGAGAAGTCCCAGCGTTAAAGCTTATGACATTGTCTGGTGCAAACATTAAAAAAAATGTTTAAGTAATTACACAAAACAAATGCTATATATATATATATATATATATATACACACACACACACACACACACACAGAGTCACACACTTTAGTCCATCTGAATTGGATTCTTATGAAACAGAATGCTAAAGTATTAATTTAGCTTAATTTTTAATGCAAGACATTCAACATTGATTTTATTAATACATTTCTGAGCTGGTCTGTTTTGTCTCTCTGGCCTCATTCTTGTGTTTTGTTTTTGTTTAAAGCACAACATAACCCAGGTATCAACATGAATGTGAATCTTCAAGGGGAAGTTGTGTGGAGAAAAAATGTCAACAAATGCAGTTAAAATGTAACTGAATAAATATAATGGTTTTGTCACTGGTATTGGTCTATGGTTAAACAATAAAACACCAATATCAACAAATTTGAAGCTGATTATATTTGTATACAACTCCCTGTTCAGGATGTTGGATGAAGTGACTGATACCGGTATTGGTAATCCGTGTGCACTGTACAAACCAAAAATATTGAGCTTGAATGCCCAGCGTTGTGCATTTTATGACATTTTGAGTGACCGATCAGGTTCAGTTTCAGCCATCCCCTGGCCGTGTTCACCCTACAGAGTCCAAAAAGGCTACTTTTTTTTTTTTGTAATAATAAATTGTAGTGATATTCTTCCTTCAAAACTGCTTAAGGGTTTCCTATGGGTTACTTTCACATTCAGTGTGTCCCCAGATTGCTGCTGCTGCTAATCTTCATATGAAACAGCATACCTGCCTCTCCTTGCTCAAAAGTGTATCCAGCTGTTGGCTCTCAGTACATTTCTGAGGAGGATAACTGAATATGCAATAGAAATGACAGAAACATCATTATTGCATGAAATTGCTTTTTTTTATATCTCAGATATAAGCTATTCATGTAGAGGACACTCACATCTAACTTTTATCTCTGCAGGCCAGATATTTTCAGGAAATGTACTACTTTTCATTCACAAATCATTCACTTTGCACACCCACACATACACTATGTACAACAATGTGACCAAAGCGAGTGCAGATAAATATATTTCAATCTAGAAGTAGTAGCTCTGTGTACAGACTTTGTTTTGTTTTTTTAATCTTTTGTATTCTGTCTATGGCTTTGGTCAATGAAAAACTGTGAATAGATTAGGTCTTCACACAAACTGTTTGTGAAAGTAATCAACCAGCTTGAATCTAAAATAAAATTGCACTACCCAAATATTGTTTTGAAAATCTATTTTGTATAAAACATATGCAGACATTAACGAGAAGGGCAGATCATTTTATGCTTTCTTTGAAGGTTTGTTTTGCCTAAAATTTCAATTATGTACATAGATATCCCGTGTTTAAAAGAAAAAGTTGTGTATTTGCCCCCAAATTATATTTTTTTCTATATACGCTGTATAATTTTTCCTAGTATGAATCTGGTTGAATTTCCCCTGATTAAATGTGTAGCTGTCTTGTGTGGTACTTTTCAAAGAAAATGTATACTGTATGCCATGGTATTAATTAAGCGCTGAACAATGGAAATGCTAAGTAAGACAATTTGAAATAACAGCAGGCACTTGCTCAGTTGCTCATCAAATAAATCAATTTTCCATCCCTGGACAATGTTTTATTATTGTAGTGTGCATCTTTTCCAAATAAATGTGCTGAGGTATTGGGCGGTCTATACTATTGGTATAAATGGTCTACTCGAGTCAGTCAGCAGATGCACACACTACTGTGAAGCAGTAGCCTAGCCCTGGGGTTCCCAAACGTGCACGCCAATAAGGCCCCCCTAAATAGTATTAGCTTCTGGCTGGGGCCCCCTTTTGCGAGATGTTTTTAAAAACCCTTTCCCATTTCCTTACTTTCATTTAATGCAATAAAAGAGTAATTTTATATTTAAAATATTTTATCATTCCATTGGATTCAACATCACTTTTCTTTTTTAAAGGTTCATATGCAATGTTTCAGTTGAGTTTAACAACATTAGCACATACAGTTACCAGATCAACACTGATAATTTGTGATTAATTATAGTTTTTCTGACAGGCAATTCGAAAGGGGCATGGTAAATAAGAAATGCTGTATATTTTTCTGAATTCTGCTTTATAATAAACATTTATCTATAATAATTTAAAATAAAAAATGACGCCCCTTTGTGGCCCCCATGTTGAAAACCCCTGGCCTAGTCAACTGAGTAGGTTAAAGTGCACATTCCATACACTTTACATACATCCATCCATCCATCCATCTTCTCCCGCTTATCCGGAGTCGGGTCGCGGGGGCAGCAGCTTCAGCAGGGGACCCCAAACCTCCCTTTCCCGAGCCACATTATCAAGCTCTGACTGCGGGATCCCGATGCGTTCCCAGGCCAGTTTGGAGATTTAATCTCTCCACCTGGTCCTGGGTCTTCCCCGAAGCCTCCTCCCAGCTGGACGTGGCTGTAACACCTCCCAAGGGAGGCGCCCAGGACGCATCCTTAAAGGACAAGCATTTTCTCGGATTCCAAAAGATCCGGAAAGACGCAATACATGGATTAATGCCATAAAACGAGCTCGAAGCGACCAGAAGAAAACGGAGCGATGGGATCCTACAAGTACCGTAACGGATTATTTCACTTCAGGCAAACATTAACAATATTTTGTAATGCGAACGAAATACTTTTGGACGTTTTTCCCTTTGTTCTCTCAGTAAGCAAGCTTCATATACTTAAGTTGTTTTGATCGCAGATATTCCGTTAGATGGGCGCTATGCGTATCCTATGCTTGGAAATGTAAATAACCAGACTCAGAATAGTCTGATATACTGTAGGACTACAGGCTATGACTGAACTGCCTATTTGAAAATATTATGACTACATTTACGTTCAAGACAGACCGACATGTATTTTACAATAATAAATGTAAAAATGTGCTGCTAGTTGCTGTACTGATTTAATTGTAGCCTACTCTAGGCCTATTTAAAAAAAATTATGTTATGCTAATGTGAA
This sequence comes from Typhlichthys eigenmanni, assembly GCA_027564635.1. Classification (NCBI taxonomy): domain Eukaryota; kingdom Metazoa; phylum Chordata; class Actinopteri; order Percopsiformes; family Amblyopsidae; genus Typhlichthys; species Typhlichthys eigenmanni. The sequence continues at coordinate 9,894 of JAODUK010032102.1, forward strand.
ATTAATGTAGCCTATGTCTGGCAATGTGCACTTTCAATAAAATGAAGTGTGTACGGTAACGGATTCCGCTTGTGTAGTGACCACTTCATATCAGGTAATGTACACAATAAATATAACGCTTTTTAACATTTAACATTTGTATAATATTTACTTGCGGTAACTGTCTTATATGGTTTCTGACAATTGCATAATACTAAATGGCCTATGAAAATGTGGATTTTGCGGGGCTAACTAAAGCTACCATACTGTACAGGGACCGTACTGCTACGTTAATAACTACGGTACCGGTACGGTACGGTGTTGCTGACTTTGTAGTGTACTGGTACCGGTACCTTCTGCTATAACAATTAAACCTGTAACTACGTGTATTTATTTAGGAAAAAAGAGTGATAACCCACTGTCACCCGGCTACGTCCTATCAATTTTCAATCATATACCATCACCGGAGAAGAAAATTTAGACTTAGAGAACACCAGATGCTTAGCATCGCTTAGGATTCACATTGAAAGTCATTGGAGTTCTCCGTCAAAAATGCACTGTTTTGCAAAGCACTGTCCCCATAGGTTTCACTGACATTGACAGAGAAAATTATGTGACATACCTTGAAAAAATTGTAAAAGTATATTGTGCTCTTACAAATGTCTCTGAATCTGTTGTACCCTTTCATTGATCCGTAACAGATGTAGGCTACCATGTTAGCTCTCCTAACAGACAGATATTATACTGTAAATTGTATTTGGAAAACACCAATAGAATATCTATGCTTTGATGCAGAGTGCAAGTTAATAAACTTCCAAAACGACAAGTCAGCTGTGTATGCATTTTATTACAGAATTACAAAATACTGTAACCAATTACATCATACAATACTACAAAATGTAATTTTGGATTGAATAACAGATTTGTGGTCGTTGGACATTTGTATATTTTGAACTGAATTCAGTAAACTTAAAGCTGTTTTATTTTATTGTGAAGATGCCATGTGTGTAGCTAAAGATGTGTAGCCCAGACAACTGCAACCTGTGCAAATTTGAGACATTAAGAAGGCTAGTGTCAAAAGCAAGTGTTCTCGCCTAATAAATTATTTTCACAGTATATTATTGATCATGTATTTCAAAACTGAGAATTTCTTTTTGCCAAACCCGAGAAGCTTGTTAAAAATGATGTCCTTGCCTTGCTGATATTCCACTCTTTTCAAAGACTCGTCACTTGGTGTGGCCCATTTGCACTTTTTTGATGTTATTGCCATCTCTTCCTTTCTTCCATGGTTATGCTGCCATAAACAGTACAGCTGACACGAGAGCAGCTCTCTCCAAGTCCAGCTGTGCAACTGCAGTGGGCTCCTAACACAACACCATCATTTCTGACCACTGCCCTGTTGCACATTCTAACATTAGGTTTCTGTGCTATACGGTACCACATGTAAACATAGTAAGTTACTCTTACCCGTCCAATGATGACAAAGCTCGTTTTAGCCGGTAGACCCCAGAGCTTAATATTCATCACGAATCCAGATTTAGTCCATTTATATCCCTCCAGGCTTTTGTAGGCTTTCAAAGACTCTCCAGAGTAAGCCGAGGGAAAGTTGATAAAATAATTGTAGATGTCTGGATACTGTAGGCCAGGAACATCGTCTTTTTCAGTTGTTTCAATACTCGTGAAAAGCACACCCGGAGCATTATAAGGGTCAGTTATGTTTAATATGTCAAGTTTTAAAATACACAGTTGAATATCTTTGCAATTAAAATGTGCAGTGAACTCTGACGACCTGAAAGCGCCGGCGCCATTCATCTTTGATAACGGTTTTCCTGCCAAAATGGCGGCGTAAACAAAGCGAGTCACGTGACGTCCGGATCTCTATCGCAGCAAAGTTAATTTCCCGGTGCTGGACATTGCTAGCCTCGCGATACCATCCTGATCTCGCGAGCTTCAGTTTAATTTCGCCGTGAGATTACAATTCCTCTGGCATGTCAGGTTAGGACATTGTCCCAACTCCCAACCAGTCCCGATATACGGACGCGGGGGTTTGGCTCCATCGCAAATGTTGAAATAGCAAGCTGCTGCTCCGTCATCACTGCTGCAAACCGTGCAATCCCATTAGCCTGCATTGTAAACTACAAAGGTCAGTTAGTACTTGCAGAGATGACGGATGGAGATGTGGGCGTTTCGTTCGTATCCGGGCATGATGGATCCGGCAACCTGCAGCAAGAGTACAAAAAGCTGACTCGCCTGTATTGCATGAATGGCGGATATCACCTCCAGATTCTCCCTGATGGTACAGTACACGGCAGCAGAGATGAGAATGACGCACACAGTAAGGACGACTTCATACATTTTACTGTGCGGGCACCTGCAAGTTTATGTTTCTATGTCAGTATGTCTAAATTGTCTTAAACAGAATAATCTGAAATAGGACCATAATTCTTACATTTAGTTGTGGGGTTTTAGCTTTTTTGAGTATTAAAATATGAAAAGCTAAAATGCTCTGGTTCAACCTATATTGACATTAAGAAAACATTTGATATTGTTTTGATTATTTCACTTTATGGTGGGAAGTAGAAGATCTCCAGAAGATCTTGTCTTATTTGTAAATCAAGGGCATGAATTACATATAGGACAAATGGTTAATGTGGAAATGTTTTTAATGATTAACATCTCTCAGCTGATGGAAATAATGCAATTCTGCTCTAATGCTGCTGCTGGTGGAATTCATTATTAACCGTCTCTTCTTTTAGCTGTTCTAAGGCTCAAAGCTGTGGACTGTGGTGTACTAGTCATCCAGGGAGCGGAGACGGGACAGTTTTTAGGCATGAGCAATGAGGGACGTTTGTATGGCTCTGTGCGTATCTTACTTTGATACAGTCACAGCAGGTAGCTTCAGATGAGTTGGTAAGCTAGGCTAGGTTCACACTAAATGTACCTTCTGCTTTTTGTGCTCCATTCAGCCCACAGTAACGGATGAATGCTACTTCTTGGAGAAGATGGAGGAAAACCACTATAACACGTATCAGACCCAGAAGTATAACGAGAGGGGCTGGTATGTGGCACTTAAAAAGAATGGAAAACCAAAACCGGGTCCAAAAACTAATATTGGACAGAAGGCGGTTTTCTTTTTGCCCCGACGGCTCGATGAGACATTGGAATGACTACTGCAATAATTAACGCTGCTATAGCTACTGTAGATGTACATGAGAACGCATCAAGCTAGTCTGTCCTGCACCCTCCTTCACATCATGACAGCAGGTGAAGCTGTGAATGTCCGAGAACGATTCAATGTGATATTTTACTATATGTCTACTATATAATCTGCAGTAATACCCCCTCAATGTAGACTCAAATGAATGTCAAACAATTGAAATAAAAATGTCTACGTATTGAATCAAACTTTAGTGCCAATTATGTAAATAATTTAATTTACAGTACAGGTGACCCTTTTCATTAAATGTCCCAATAAACGCATTAAAAGTGACATTTATTTGACACTAAGCTTTTTGTACCAGTTTAAAACAGTTCATAAACAATTAATTCCAAAGGTTGCAACTTCTACACTACATGGAAATAGCTATTGGTTTGGCATCTAAGCCATGGTTCTGTAGTAATATTACATTTACCAAGAATAATTTCAACACCTGCAAGCATTTTCTTGGAATAGCCTGAATTATACATCAACAGCATTTCTAATCCACACAAAAATAGGGATACCTGTTTGAGTTTAGTTGAATACATCAGTAATGGCGATTTCTCACAATAGTACAGTATTTGAGTCATTTTCTACACAATTTCCAGCAGAAACAAAAATGATCGATCCACATATCATCCCCTTTGTAAAATATCTGAAATTCAAATCAAGTGGGACGGTTCTCTGTGTTACTATTGGTATGTCTCTAAAAGTGCACCTGCATACAACATTCAGTTGATATAGTTTCAAACCTACTAAATTACTTTCAAAATTATGTGGAAAAAAAAAAGAGAAAAAAAATCTTTATAGATGTCACTTTATATCCCTCAGTTAAATCCAACGTCACAAATCCACCTTGGAATTGAGAAATTATGTTTTGGGATTAGGTCAATACCTCTACACAATTAAGTGAGACTAAAAAAATACATGTGGCCCTACCGGCAGTTCACTCAGAATGATTAGCTTTTATCCTATTCAAGTGATCAATATCCTAATAAAGTATCTTACAATTTAAGATATGAACCGGTGTCTACACACACACTAGATCCCTTGTAGGCGTGATCAGATTACACTAGGCCTTTCTCCGGGGTTTTAGCCCAATGCCATTTTGGCATGGACTTTGCATCCAGACGTCGTTATAATATATGGACATGACTGGTTCATGGCAAATAGACTTGGTATCATAAATTCCATTCTAGGGTGGATTTTTCTTGATTTCATAAACGGCAAATGACTTACGGGTACAACCATTATTTCTAATGCAGGAATGCAATTACATATTTTTCTATTGTATAGATTGCTATTGTATTTTGATTTAAAATTTAAATTGCAAGCCTGAATTATGACAATGCCCTTTTGGCCTGTATGTAAAAAAGCAACAATCACTGCCCTCTACTGGCTAGAATTCAACCAACACTACTTAGAGCCAACATGTGAATGATTTACACAATGATGCAGATATTAATAACATCGCTATTTACAATCAAATTAAATAATTTTTGTATATGATAATTTGAAAATCTAGACTGATAATTCAGCCAAATCATTAAATAAGTACATTACAATGTAGATGACAAACAAGTTTCATGCCGATAGTAAGTTTAAGTATTGTTACTTTATCATTAACACGTGTTGGCTTTTTAGCAAAGTGTGGCCGACAAAAGTGTTCCCTACCGACTAGAGGGAGATGCATGCTAGTATGTATGCTACCATCAAATTATATAAGGCAATACTCATACATTACGCACATAAATGTGAATAGCATTAACATTCGCCACTAATGAGTACATATATTTTTACTGTTCTCCATTTAAAAAGTTTCAAACAAAATAAAACAAGTCACATGATTCCTGAATTATTTGACCAAGACTTGTCTTCATTCATACCTCATCTGGCAGATTTCTAGCAAGTGTCTTCAATTTAGTTTGAAACGTTTTTGCAAGTCGTTTGCGTTGGTATGTTCAATACCAAATGTTTCATCCACATTCGACAGTTCTGTTTGAAGGGAATGATAAAGGTTAATCTCAAGCTATAGCACAGTAACAGGTCTGACAAAACTCCAATATTGTTTCAACAGTTAATATAGCACACCTCTAATAGATGAAGAGCACCCTTGTTCGAGGAAGTGTAGCATAAGTGGGATCAGCCAGTTTTCGCACTCTGGAGTAGTTAACAAATCCTCTGATGAATAGCATGAAGCCTGCAACCAGAGAAATAATCCATGATGCAAACATATAAGTAACAAAATAAGGCACAATGAACCATATGGACATTTTTCCCCACTGATCCGATAACTTCCTACTTCTCATGACAGATGTCGATATCTGTCAGGCTGTGAGCATTCATCTTGCTTCATCAGCGTATCATCTTGTGTTTTAATGCTGGTTACTACAGTACAACTGCAACAAGTTGCCTACTCAGGCGGTCAGGTAAACTGCTCATCAAACACAATGAGCCTGTTGAAATACTACCACTCCCCATAATTATGCTTATTTATCAAATGAGTACGTTGAAAATGCATTGAAGGTTATAATCAATGTAAAGCTGGTTTAGTGCATGTATGCATGTTTTGCAAGAATGTGCTGGATATGCAGCAATATGACATCATCAGTGCAACAACTGCATCCCAACTACTTATACCAGTCAAAAAAAATATATACAATAATATATACAATACATGTATGCTCTGACATTTCACAGGAACAATGACGTTTAGTAGTAATAATTTCATCAAGTTTCTGAGAAACTAAGGACTGTAAAGTTCCACTATCTTAACTTACCGAGGGCCAAGAACACCCACCACAGCCAGTACTGCCCATCAAAGTAGCCAGGGAAGTAGGTGGAAAACTTGACAATAGAGAATAAGAAGCCAATTAACACCAAGACATTGACTCCTTTCTGATGTAAATAAACAACAGGAAATTACATTCAGATGACTTTATGCAGCCAATCTAATCTAAAGTGACCTTTCCCAAGCCCCGCCCCTTTCACGTGTCCTACCTAGTTACTGTAACTAGGTAGGACAAAACACCATAGAGAGCTATTACAGCAAAACAGACTGTTGACGGAAGGTTCCGTCAAGATAAAAAAAAAAATGCTCAACTGTTATTGGAAGACATGCAAAACGGGGCAGGGCTTGGGAAAGGTCAATTGCCAAGATGAGGTTGTTGGCACTTACCCTAACAATAAGAACCCATTTGATGAGAGACAAGCCGAACCCAGAGATGGCCCCGTATCTTCCAGCTGCTGATGTGGTCAGGCAAAAGGACAGGAAGAATCCAATCCAATTGAAGAGGAATGCCACTAAAAAAAATAAAAGTGGTCAACGGCTAATAGAATCATGTTGTCTCTAAATGTGTCTAAATTGAGCATTTCTCACTCTTGAGCAAAGAGTGAACAGTTTATGCGTGCTTTTTTTTTTTTAAATCCCTACCAAATCAAGATGAACAAGAACTCACTGAAGAAGGTGAGCATGAAGATGCCATCGTTTCCTATTCGCAGCTGGTCAGCATCTTCAAAATCATCCCGGGCCACAAAATCATCTTCCTGTGAAGCAATTGAACATCAAGAGGAAAATAGTTCAATATATCTGTCCTCATTCAAGGCTGCTCTAATGATTTATCTAGTATTGTATTAGATTCACAGAAGAAAGGTTAGTGTTCAGACTAGAGACACATTAAGACACGTACCGTCACTCTTCCAGTGACCAGAGGGATGGCAGCCTCCGCCTTGCTACGCTCCGCTTCATCGTAGGAGGGCAGTGTGGTTGCAACATTGTAGGATGGAGGGTTAGGAAATGCTCCATCTTCCTTGTAGTCAAAGAACGCTACGGAGCAAACAAATGGTTTAGAAAATGTTCCAAAATAAACACTTCCATCACAACACATTTTGCACGTGCATCATTTCATCTGCAGCTGTTTGGATTTCACCCGCAGTCCCTCAAACATTGCCAGGAAATGCAAACAAATAAACATTAGGAAAACATTAAATGTTTTATTGTACTGCAGGATTATATCTTAATGGTAACGTGCACAATTGACTTTTAATATGTGTGTAATTTGTATTTCTATACAAAAGAATGAGGAACCCAATAGATCTACAAGGCCATAGAACAAATACATTTATATAAAATTAATATTTTTTAATACACAGGATTCATCCAGCTGCCTGGAAATACCCATTGAAAGCTTCTGCTGTATAACAAACACAAGAAGGCATTTACTCCTTTTCCCTTGGACTTTCATTACAGTGGACATTAAAGAGATGACAGGCCGGTCACTTCAACATCACAATGTAACAACGTAAACCTCAGTCGTCTGAGCGATAGGGTTGGGAGAATCCTGACCTGCATTCGCTGCAGCGATGCTGCTGTATGGTGGAGGCGCGTCCACGGTAGGTGCCTCTGGGGATGGCTGGATTGGCTCCTCCTCGTTTACCAGCTAAGCAAACAATAACATTACAAACATTTTATTTCCGATGTATTCGTTACTTTCGTAAGGTAAGCTGTAAAAATACTATGTAGACACGTTCTAAAGAGATAACCTGAAATTCACTGATGATGGCGCAACAAGTGCCGTAAAGACACGTTTCTTCAGTAAGACGAGCCAGATTCACTGACACCCACTGTCGTGGAATTAATAAGTCATTAACCTTTGATACTAAAATATAGCAAAATTGGCCCAGTTGACAATACCGGTCAGCCATAGCCTTCAGCACAAGAGCTACATGTTGTAGCTGCTGAGACATGCCACATAGGTGTGCCTATTTAGGTTGATCCTATAGTCTCCTGAGCCCACATTGGCCAGGTGGGTTAAGCCAAAACACCAGTCAGCAGACACTCAGGCAGGCTACCAGTACCACATATCAGTACATTGGCTACCAGTACTGCCTTCTCAACTAAAAACGGTTAAAACTAAATTAATATTGACAAACATACATTATGCAAACAAGATCTGGCTCTCAATTACAACACAAACTCGCCACCGCCCGTTTAACGTCGACAAAGATCGTCGATTCGTTTAGCCTGCCAGCTAGCATTGACAGCTAGCCATCCCGTACATTTATGCCACCGATCAAATTGCTACATACCTCTTGATACCTTACGTTGCTGTTTGGCTCAGTCATTCTGAAAGAACGTTATGTTGTTCAAAACTTTAAACTTCAATATTGACAAGGGTGACAAGAATCTTGCTGTCTTAGTACCAAAGATAACCCTGGCTAACACAAGTCGGCCATCTCCTCTCCTTCCTGTCTTCACCTAGTGCCTGCTTGCCTGGCTCTTTACTGCGCGGTCATGTGACATAAACGTGTGAATCATCAGATTGTCTTAAGGAATAAGGATCAAGTAAGAAAGCACAATGTTGCAAATACACGTATTTATTACAGTAGTAGACTGTTGACAATAACGTCAGTTTTAATAGTAGACAAATTTTGCAAATATTGAGATTAACTGTAAAGCACTTAAAATCACTGTTCATTCTTCTCATTTTGAGTCAATCATCCTCAAAGGGGCTTTGCAATTTAATACAAAAATACAAATGAAACATCCCCAATATGGACAGAAAGTCTTCATGTTATCTTAGGGGCAGATGTCAGTGGATCCACCAGTTTGTTGTGTACGTGCATCATCCCTAAACAAGAATGGAAAGAGATAAAAACATGTTATTATGCACTGTATCTATCCCAGTTTTGAACAATGTAATCTCACCTTTAAAGTACTTGACCGTTTTCACACGTAGTTCCAGAGTGGCGTCTTCGTCACAAACAAATATGGTCTGTGGATGCTGCTGGAATGCAGAAACTGTCCACATGTGGTTCAGGCCTTCCTCTATAGCTTTATATAAAGCAAAGGCCTTGTGTGCTCCAGTAATGAGAATCATGACCTGGAGAGTATAAAAAAGGTAAAATCTTGTGTTAACGTGGAGATATCCCACCTGTGAGATCATTATTGTCTTTTAATTGATGTCGGTTGCTGATTAAATTTATTTGTATACTGTGTGACACCATTTCCTATACAAATAGTTGAAATGAATCACATATATTTACATTTCAGTTAATCATGGATGAGAAATGCTGGGTGTGCTTTGACAGTTAAAAGCAAATACTGCCCTGCCATGCATTTGACAGGAAATAATGCTGTAATTACATAGGTGTTTTTAACTTCATATACATAATTGGTTTATATTTTTACAGATAATAAATATGTATAATGAAGTTTAACTACAAATTAATGTACAGAGTAAGACAATGATCTGGTTAACCCATTGGCCTCTTACCTCTTTTGCATCCATGACAGTACCTACTCCCACAGTAAGTGCCATGGTAGGCACCTTTGAAAGGTCTCCATCAAAGAATCGGGCATTGGCTAAGATGGTGTCTTGTGCCAGGGTTTTAACCCTAGTTCTGGAAACTAGGCTTGAACCAGGCTCATTAAAGGCAATGTGACCATCAGGGCCGATACCTGATGAGGCAAACAGTATAATCGGTGTATTTTTAACAGAATAGGGTAGGCTACATAACTAATTTACATAATACAATACACATGACCTGATACCAGCACTAAAATTAATATGCTGTTCAAATACTGTATATCATAAAGAATTGTGATCTCACCTCCAACAAAGAGCTGGATTCCTCCCGCAGACTTTATCTTGTCCTCGAAGGCCTGGCACTCCTCTTGAAGATTTGGAGCATTGCCATCCAAGATATGGATGTTTTCAGCTTTTATGTCAATGTGCTTGAAAAAGTTGTTCCACATAAAGGAATGGTAGCTTTCAGGGTGATCTCTTGGAATACCTTTAAGTGTCCAGAATTAAATTATTAAGATCACAGCAGCCTCTTTCTTTACATTTAATATTTTATTATAAAGGAAAGGACATACCTACATACTCATCCATGTTGAACGTTTTAACAAACTGGAATGAAACCTCTCCATTTTTATAATACTCAACTAGTTTCTTGTAACATCCGAGGGGAGTGCTTCCTGAAGACAATAATGTGACAGTTGTAATAGCATGCCGTTTAATAGGCTACTAAGGGAGTTAATAAAAACCGTCTTACCGGTGGGGAGTCCCAAAGTAAAGTATTTGTTTGGACCAGGATTAAACAGCAAAATCTTGTTCTTGATGTACTTTGCAGCCCACTCACTTGCTTGGTCATATTCATTTAGAATGATAAGCTTCATTGTCTAAATTAAATAGTTGCTGTTTCTAGTGTTGATCTTCAGTAATCAATTCAGGTAACACACCTACATCAGACTTTAGACCCCTAGAATATCCAACAGGAAGGAGTAAGTGTGTCCTACAAGATGGAGACCACTACACCTATAGCAACATCTGATTTATAAACCAAATTAACGCGACGATAAAAAAAAAAAAACAATCAAAATCGTTAGGAATCACAATAAGTTGTAGACCTCTGCAAAGCCTCTTTTACGTAGGTCTACGTTTGGAGAAGGAAATGTTGTCATGTGACTGCTATACATAGAAAGCACCGCTAGAGGTCGAACGTTCCTCAAACATTTGAGTAGAATAAACAGCAAATGCCTGCTGCATAGCATTGGTTCTCAACTGTTATGGTAAACATTCCTCCTCCTCCTCCTCCTCCTCCTCCTCCTTCCTCCTTCCCCCCCCCCGCAAAGGTTCCCTACCAGTTTCCACCTATCTTGGTAAATTGAGCTTATGAAACAGTTGTGAGACATACATTTTAACTCTTTATTAAAACCATATTGCAGCACAGACCAGAACACACAGGGCACACAACAGAAATAAATACCATGTGTACAGCGCTCATTGTCAAACAGGCTTATTGCAGCTGGCTTTTCATTTAATCAGCAGAAAGAAGGACATGCTATGGCAGCATATAGACGCCATCTTAACATGGGGTCAATGTTCTGAAAACTGCCCGTTTTATTTTTGACAGTGGAGTGAATCACTGAGACGCTTCGAGAGCTCTGATAGGACACGGCTTCATCTAAGTCTGAAACTATCCATCTCGTCTGTTATTACACAGAGACGCTCAAAATTAGAACCACAAAATGCATTTCTTACAACATTCCCCCACACTCCAACAATCATGTGATCTGAGAAATAAAAGTTGACTCCAAGGTCTAGACACAGGCACACTTCAGTGAGGTGCAGTCATGTGTGTGTGTGTGTGTGTGTGTGTGGGGGGGCCTCCTTAGTCTAGGTCCATATCAGGCTTGGCTTCTGTGGTTTCCGTGGCAGTGTTGCCTGTGGCCTCATTTGATCCCTGGTCTGCAGCATCCTCCGAAGCCTTCTCCTCTCCGTTGACCGGCCCGTTCTGCTCCGTGACCTTCTCATCTTTAGGAACCTCCACTTTGGGCTTGGGCTTGGTCATGATGGGGTTGCAAGCCACAAACAGCTCCTGGCAGAGTGCAACAAAGAAAAACCATTTTACATTACGTTATTTATGCTATTTATATATAAATTACATTTCAATATTATAATGCCGTTGTTTGAAAATGTGAAGCAGAAAGATTACATGTATAACTTGACACCCAGGGTGTGAAAGATAATGTATTTTCCCAACAAACAGCATGTATGTACGTATGTATGTATGTATGTATGTATGTATGCATGTATGTATGTATGTATGTATAAAAAACATACAATGTAAAACAGTACCTTTGCACTGTTATCCTAATGTTGATTTTACTGCATTTACTATGATCTCCATGAAAAGACACCGTTTAAATAAAGACCTATTTATCAGTGCTTAAGTTGTTCCATGGTCGGTAAGCTCACCCTTGTGTGAGCCTGAATGTCCTTGACTGTTACAGTAGGGTCCACCGTCAGACTCTGTTTGCTCTGCTGGTTCATGGCACTGTTCATCCAAATCATAGCGTCGTTGGCCATCTTATCTACTTTACTGACATCTGCCTCATCCAAATGCTCATACTGTTCTTCCTGGGGAGGTAGAAAACATGATCAACACATCACTACTAATACCTGTAATGGTGCACATCGTTTCAGACTGATGAGGATTCATTACATTTTAACGTCATGGCTAAAGACGTAAGCCGATTGCCCCCACCTTTGTTTTGTATGCTTCTACAGCCTTCATGTACGACTGGATTTGTTTGCCCAACTCTTCAAAGGCTTTTGGTCTCTCTTCAGCTTCCAAATAACGCTCCCTGATTGGCTGCCCAAGTTTCTGTAAAACATATCTCAGTCAGACACATACATTCAATTTCAAAACTAATGTAAACACTCTAAAATCTTCCGTAAATTTGCTAGCGGCATCTGTAAATGTTCTTACTTTTACATAAAATGCATAGCAAAGAAAATCAAGTTATTTACATGGCAGGCTAAATTGGAAAATAAAAAACACCTCTCCCTTCAATGCCATAGGGTGCTCACTCAGAAGATCCACCCCACACATTGAAAACACATAGCAAAGACTAGGACAGGGGTAGGGAACCCTGGTCCTGGAGAGCCGCAGCCCTGCATGTTTTAGATGTCTCCCTGCTCCAACACGCCTGATTCAAATGAA
>JAODUK010032123.1:0-22582 GCA_027564635.1 Typhlichthys eigenmanni
CCCCCCCCCCCCCCCCCCCCCCCCCCCCCCCCCCCCCCCCCCCCCCCCCCCCCCCCCCCCCCCCCCCCCCAGAGCAGGGAATCAGCCAGCAGGACTATTACTGCTGATAATGAACACGTCTAAATATGGTCTTAGCAAACAATAGCCTCTGCACTGTGTGTGTGTGTGTGTATGTGTGCATACATGTGTGTATGCATACATATGTGTGTGTGTGTGTGTGTGTGTGTGTGTGTGTGCGTGCACGCCTCACCCTCTGGAAGACAGGCTTGTTGTTGTTGACATCATCCACCCCCACCACCACCTGAGCTGTGGAGGAGAGCGCCTGGGGCCCCCCCGAGCTGTTGTCATCCGTTGCCGTGACGTTCAGGACGTATTCCACCCCCTGCAAGCGGGGGGGCGGGCTGGACCGCAGACGGATCAGACCTACAGCCAATCACAGCGGTTATCATCACAACCAACCCTGTGTTGCATTCAGGATGCTCCAGCGTTCACTTGACAGCAGTGGAATGTAACACCATGGTTACAAAACAGGGAGGAGTTATGGGCCAACAACAATGTGACCGTTTGTATTTTACTGCTGTAGACTGTTGTGTTTCTGCTGTTGTTTTTAATGCTTTTCTTTGCACTTGTAATTCAATATCTTATTCACAAATCTAATTGTGCGTACTCTGCATTGCTCTCAAATAACAATATCAAGTTTTTTTATGTGAAGCACAGTGAGTCTGCCTCTAGCATGAACTGTGCTATATAAATTAATCTGCCTTGCCTTGCTGTACAGATGCACCCAAACTTTTTCGAGAAGACGTGATGTTTAATAAAAAGTTAGCTGAATGTAGAGTAGCTAATGTTCAGTCCACTGAACCCCCCACCCGATGTTTTATTGGCAAACATCATACAATGTGATTCTAGTAAATTAGCAGAGACTTTAATGGAAAGTGACTTATGTTGATGAGTACATTTACAAAGACCAGGTATTATTATTATTATTATTATTATTATTATAATGTATATATACGATATACTAAGGGTATACTGTATATTATAAGCTTATAGGAACTACAAGGCTCGAACCATTTACAGTATATACTGTACGTATCTCTCAATCTCCCCATCCATTGTCAATACAGTAAGTAAAATAATTACTGTTAACATTGTACTTATTGTAATAGTGTTATTGTAATAGTGTTAGTGTAATAGTGTTATTGTAATAGTGTTATTGTAATAGTGTTATTGTAATAGTGATTCCGTTTGTTAAACTTGCAGGCTACTAGAGAGTGACTCGTTAGCAATGAAGGCAACACAGTTATGGAGCTACTGTTTAGCATCTGGATGGATCGGTGTGTCTCTGGGGTTTCAGTCCATTCAAGCCTTTTCTGACTGATGTTTGCTCTAGTAGGAAAGCTGTAGTTATTACTGGTTGTTTTTATTTTATTTTTTTTTTCGTTCGAAACTCTGAGAGTACATGACAGACAGCAGATGCTGTAGGCCTATACTTCATCCATAAACATTGTTTTGTCTGAAATGCAAAAATGTTATGTATTCTATGGGCCCACAGATGTACTGTATAAGCATTGCTGATGAACATGGGCAAAATATGCATACAGTATGCATAATATATGCATACATGATATATATATATATATATATGCATACATGAGATATATATATATATAAATATATTAATGTAAAAATAAGATACTGTATATCCTTCTGCCAGTTCACTGACAACAGTAGGTCTATAGAGTACGATGTACTATCTTGTGTAGAACTAGCTTGTGTAAAGAAATGCCGTTAGTTCATACTGCTGTAGAATACCTTCATAATGCCTTGGCTGAGTGACATTGTTTTTCTGTAGGAATCTATAATGTATATTCACTTGATGCAAATGATGCATATTCAAAAAGATCCCTCTCGAAGCGAACTCCAAGCTGCTACAGCACGCGGTGTGTTGTTCAGCCCTACTGTTCATCCATGAACTGTTGAAGGATTCTGCGCTTGGTGAAGTGGCAGTCCCCCCCCACACACACAGGTAAGGGTTTCAAGTCTGTTTGCTTGCCAACAGATGTGGCTGCTCATTCAACAGATTTAGCTGAACGCAGCACCGCACACCGGAGCAAACAAGCCCCACGACATTAAAAACCAATGAGTCCGGCGTTACGAGAACCCAGACTAACTTAAAACTGTCGTGGTGTGCTTTTTAATCTGTCATTCTCTTTGAAAATTATATTTCTTTCTTTTCCCTCAGTCTCTACCCCCACCACTATTCACCATGACAACCAAGTGATGGTGGCCACGGCAACCCTGCGTGCCCTTTCCTTCCATTCCCTGTCATATTTAGCTAGCATTGTTAAACAGACGTTAAACGTTAGCATTAGACATGACCCCTGTTGTCACTGTTAAATATCAGATCAAAGCCCTTTGCCCTTTCACGTAAAAGTTAACAGGTTTATCTTCCTGCGGCTGGCATTCTGAGAGCTGGAGAAACAAACAAAAGTCAAAACAACAGCGACAAATGGTAAATATCAAGCAAGCTAGTGGGACAGCGACGGGCCCTTCCTTAACTACGGCTGGGACATTTCCCAAAACTAACAGAAATAAAATGCTGGTGCTTGTGGTGGTGTGGTGCATCCATCTGCGGCGTTCTCTCCTGCAGTCCTCATGCGTGGGAGGTTCATCTGCATCCCCCTTTCTGCTGTGATTCTTCCTCGCCATGGATTCATCTTGCCCTTTGGTGCTGTGTACTTAGCGCGTGTGTGTGTGTGTGTGTGTGGGCTAAGCGTGGATGCACTTATTATAAGGCTTCTTATCGGCGAAGGCAGAGTGGCGAGCGTTACTATTACCGTGTGTTCGTTTCAATGGTTTCTCACAAGAGGCCCTGTCAGGAAATGAATCCACTTAATTCCCCCTACCATGAGAATATGTGTGTCTGTGTGTGTGTGTGTGTGTCTTGTGTTCATATGGTCCCTGTAGCACTTTTTACTAAACTGGGGAAATTATTAGAGAGATCAAAGTCGCAAAAATCACAAGCATGCTAGTTTGTGTGTGTGTGTGTTTGTGTGCGTGCGTGTGGCATGTGCTTGTGTGTGCGTGTGTGTATGTGCATGTGCGTGTATGTGTGTGTATGCGTGTGTGTGCGTGTGTGCGTGTACGTGTGTGTGTGTGCAACAATGTATATCATATTGTATTGTTGTTATCTACAATGTGTGGAAGTCCTTACTTCAAAGAAACCTTGCTTTTTGTTCCCTTAAACATTAATGCATTCACAAACCACTGCCCATGTATGAACAACAATGGAAGTTAGTGCGGCTACAATACTGCCTCAGCTTCAGTTTGTTTATCTATTCAACATGTCTAAACATCCAAATTAGCTGCTTTTGCCAGTTTTGTAAGGAGGAATGAACAACTGTACTCGAACGTTGCAGAAAAACTAATTTTGAGGCTAAAGGAGCCGTGCGGCAGACATAACGGTAATTACGCTCCTCACGTCTGTGAGGAATAAACCCTCCAGTGGCCAGCGACAACATGGGCCTCTAGACACCTTTCTGGCCATGCGTATTGGAACCGGACAGACTGCTGTCTAACGTATCTATAGGATTCTGTCTGCCACTAGATGGGGCACTAGACCACCAGCACTTCAGTCCAAAACCATTTCTACGTGGGCCACACACGCACATGCACACACACATTCAAATGTACACACCGCCGCAGAGAATTAAACAAAAACGGTGCTTACCTTACTGTTACTGTTATCAAAAACATCCATAGAGCCATGTGCCTCATTTTCCCTGCTTTTCACTGATCTCGCAGTTATACATCGTTTTGTAAAACTCACATATAGTATTTATGTATTTTGGACATTTTCAAACTTTTATTAAGGCCTACTTTGTTGCTGATGCTGCAGCAGCCTAGTTACCTTGCCTGACTTTCCGCTCAATATTCCATAGCCTGCCTTGTCAATGCACATGACCTCAATGATCACGATTCACACCTTTCTTTTATTAAATCAGATTTAAAATGCATCAACAAGGGATTTACAGGGAATGTATAGCATATGGAAATAAAACAATAACGAAAAGAAGAAAAAGAGAAGTGGCTATTTATTAGTTTTTGACAGAAGATGAGGTACCGGTCCCAATCTGAGAGGTGGGGGGGCGCGCGCCGGCTTGCTCCGGCACAAACTCAGCACTGGCTACATTAATGTTTAATATGCTGGCGCTCTAGCAGAACAAGCTTCCGGCAGCAGGCAGGACTGCTCAAACACTACCCATCTTCCTTCTGAGACTCAAGATGCACCTCTTCACCATCCACCCGGGTACGCAGATCTCAAGCTTCTCCTTAGAATGCCCGTCTATATCTTCTCTACTCTTATATTGTTTCATCCTTTTTCTGCCCATATGTATTAAGCACATTATTTAGGCCATCAGCTATTTTGATTGATGTATTGATATTGACATGGTGGTAGGCTTTAGTTATTCTAATAGGATATTGTTCGCTTGAAGTTGCTGGTGTACAGTATGACCTGGGTATGACCTGTGTATGACCTGGGTATGACCTGTGTATGACCTGTGTATGACCTGGGTATGACCTGGGTATGACCTGTGTACAACATGCAAATCACTTTGGATAAAAGCGTCTGCCAAATGTTGTCCATGTAAATGTATAATATCGTATATAGAACTAAAAATAATAAAACACCAAAGTGTGGCCTCATTGCTTCATGTTGCACCGTTGAATTCTGCCTGCGCCAATAACAAGTTGTTGTTGTTAGCACCGTTGGGGACGGAGCTTTGTGGGCATTACAGCTGTATTTAGGACACAGCGAATGCCCACCTGTGCAACTACAACGAACACCAGATGAAAAAAGCAATTTGCTCCGATTCCAAAAGGACAGCAGGCCGCATGGATTTCTCCAAATATTTCATTATCTAAATCCAAACAGCCTATTGTGGTGCGTAGAGGCACTGGGGCACACTGGCCCGTCACAAGTGTCACAGGGATAGAAGCAGAAGCAATTAAGTCTGCTACAGCAACAAGCCAAGTCCGTGAAATCACAAACAAACAACAAAAAGGTAGAGCTGAAAGGGTACTTAAAATGTACTCTTGAGTGCTCAAAAATTCATCAACCATTTTCATTTCTGAAAAGGAGACCAGTGATTGGAGAGAAAAGGATCCCCATGGGTAAAGTACACTTCAGGGCTAAAGGTGTAATAAATGAATATGTTTGGAGAACCATTACTAACAGAAGCATACAGTCAAATCAAGGATACGACCCATACAATCTTTTACAAAGACACATGCAGTGCTGCAGTGCTGTGGGCTGTTCAAAAGTCATAGGATGCCACCTTTCCCAGCAGACGTCTGCCTTCTTAGACATGCCCTGGCCAACGCTAAGTGCTGTTGGGGCGAAGAGGAGGCATCAGGATCAACCACAGCTCAACCATGACGCTCACAGAGCGGAGCCGGCGGGCTCTGAAGGGTGCTGAAGGAGGCCACACCTAGAGACCCCTGCTGAAGCCCAACGTCAGCACAAGGTCTGTTTATGTAGTACATGTAAATCTTGAGCTATCAAATTTATATGTGACAAGATTCATATGTTCAATTAAATCCATGTAATGTGAATCATGTCATTTGTAACATTTAACTAAGGGTTTACTTAAAAAGGGACCACACACACCAGCTAATTTATATTTCCTTCTTCGGTCATTGGGTGTAGAGTGGCCATGCTCTGCTATAAAGCAAATAGGGGCCCGTAGATAACGTGACATATTTGGTACTATTGGATAACAGAAGTGTGTAGGAGTGGTCATGAGAACCTGTTTGAAATATACACTATGTGTGTATGTGTGAATTAGATACTAATGTTGTTGTTCATGCTGCACAATCATTATCAATCACACATGCTTTGTTACCAATTATAAATAAAGTTAGTATTGAATAAAACTCCCTCTGCTGTGTGAAATGAAAGGGGGGCTTCCAGGAAAATGCTACACGCTATAAAAAGCAGTCCATTTACACTGTAACGAATTACTGTTAATTTACCGTGGATTTATAATGACATTGTACTGTATTTCATAATAACTGCAAAATATTGTTAAATATTGACACCTTACATGTAAATTAACAGATTATTGGTGTTGGTAACAGTAGAGAACTGTAATTTATCAGCATAATACAGTATTTCTTGCTCAAACAGCTCCATTTTGGAGACAAATTACTATTCCTTTGACTAGACAACTGTAAACTATTCAGACAATTCAGATGTTTAATAAAGTCAGGTTGCTAAAATTAGCCAAGCTAGCTCTGTAGCTCAAGCATTGTTAGCTAGCTAACAGCAAAGTAGTGCTTTTTCTGACCTTTGTAAAGTTAGTTTGTGGTCATCTTCATCATTTAGGCTAATATAGATTTAAGTTTGTATAACAAAATATAGGCTAGCATATTACTGTACTTTAACAGAACACAATTTTTCCAACTTTTTATTGAACGGTTCTGGTAAAATAAGGTGTATCAGTCAGTTGAAGTCAGTAAAATCGTTATTAAAGTTACTTGTTAATGTAAAGATATAGCTATCGTCTTTATTTTGTTGCTTTACTTGTGCTATTACTGACACTTCTTCAACCACATACGGGAAGGATGGTAATATTTTAAAAAGGAGGGGATCTGGAATTAACAGTTTCTCTCAAAGCAGAGATGATTAAAACATTTTTTTTATTGTGTAGGTTTGCAGTTGTGCCTCAAAATGATTGTCACAGTTTGCAAGTTGTATACATTGTTTCCAAAGATTAAGTATTATACATTTCCTCTCATCAGTAAATCAATAAGCTACAGTAAAGCAATATTTTATGTGTATTGTCTTAGTTATTCGTTTTATTTTTCACAATTTATATTAATTAAATGCAAAAATAACAGACTGCATTACTCTTCTCATACTCTCATCATACAGCATATAACGTGAAATTACAGTGAAATGCATATTCTGTAAACCAAAAAACTGTATTTTCCCATAAAAATAAATGACAGTCGGCACGCAGTAAAATAACAGTAAACTGCTGGCGTCTCTACTGCCAGTAATTTACTGTTATTTTATGGTGAAATAAAGTTACAGTGTACGTAACTTTGCTTTGAACCCCTCTGCCTCCCGTCTGAGTATGGAAATTTCCATGAGCAAAGCGCCTAAGCCTTAACCGCCCGGCATCAGTGTGTGTGAAGAGCTGCAGGGGATGCAATCCTGTACAGCGCTTTCAGTGGCCTGAAGGCTAGAAATGCGCTGTACAGTTACAGTACATTTACCGTGGCTTTCCACGGTACACTCTACAAGCAGCACTCAAGCCAAACGCCCCTTATATACCAGTTGCACAAAATATATGATTGGAAATGAATGGACTCCCTGTGAATTGCTACGCAACAAGGCAACCAGTATGTAAGGGGCGTAAGATTGCCATGAGCAAAGTCAATGGCCTTAGGAGCAGTGGAAACACGTTAACCAGAGTCTGATGGGCAAATTGAGGTTTTCGTGACAACAGAAGAATGAAAGCCAGCTGCCTAAACGTAATCTGCGAGCGCTTGGCTAGATTGGCAGACAGCCTGAGTGCGCCTGCATGGTCCTCCACAGCGCCCCCTCACATAGAAATACATTGTGAAGCAACGTGTAGTGGTACGGCTTTGTTGATACGAGCGGTGTTCGCCACTTTGTTTATGTCGCTACTGACGGAGCCTCGGCTGTGTAGAAGTATCTGATTCTGTTTTCAACGCACACAGAGAACGGTAAGCTAGCGAATTGCGAGGAGATACTTGTTGAATTTGACAAAGTTTACAGTATTAGCTTAGCATTTAACTTGCAATAGCTGACTATACAGTACCTTTAAAAGTTATGGCTCCGTGTGTGTCTGTGCGTGTGCGTGGGTGTGTATGGGTGCGTGTGTGTGTGTGCATGAGTGTGGTGCCTGCAGAGGCAATTAGTCTTCATATTCATGCATTCATAATGTGTTAGTGTGTAAATGTGCTTGTGTCCAAATGCAGGTTTCTATTTCCTCTTTGTAATTGTGTGTGTGTGTGTGTGCGTGCACATGTGCACGCACACACACATGCATGTGTTGAAATATGTTTCCATCCAAAGGCTTTTCACATTCTAAGCCAACTCTGAGAAAGCCGACAAGAGAAAATGCAAAGTGATGCATGTCCATAAATGAAATAATGTTTTGAGAATATTCTGAGCAGGACAGAACAACATACATTGTCAGAAGTCAAAGCAAAATACAAATCTGGGTATTTATGGAATGTAGTTGCTTCTTACCGTACTGAATATACAGTAGAATATACAATAGAATATAGAGTATTCTCATATTTGCAGTATGTACATAAAGACATCACAGAGCTCCAATACAGGCCATATTGCATATTCACCTTATCAATATGCCATCTCACCCTACTGCCGTCATATTCGGCAGCTTTTCTGGCATTGCAATTTACGTAAAGGTCAGCCAGAAAATATAACGTGTGCTAATGGAGGCCTAACACCATCACATATGCTTTATAACGTGTGTTCATAGGTAACAGCACCGCCTGTATAACATGTGCAATGGCAACATGAGAGAGAGAGAGAGGGGGGGGTAGAGAGAGAGAGAGAGAGGGAGAGAGAGAGAGAGAGAGAGAGGGAGAGAGGGAGAGAGAGAGAGAGAGAGAGAGAGAGAGAGACGGAGAGAGAGAGAAAGGGAGATAGAAAGGGATAGAGAGAGAGAGAGAGAGGAAAGAGAGAGAGAGAGAGAGAGGGAAAGGGAGAGGGAGAGGAGGAGATGGAGAAAGTGTGTGTTCATTAACTATAATGAGACCGAGCAGGGCATCAGCACACCGCACCAAACAACCTCTAAATGCAGTGCTGTGTGTCTCGATGCACATGCACTCACAATGATCTCAAGACCCTGACAAGACTGGCAGCACCGCTGTGAATCTGCGACCACCGCCGCTTCACACCTGGTCACACCTGGTCACACCTGGTCACACTGCCTGGGAAAACACTCCACAACAATGGGTGTCCATCAAGCCATTATCAAGTGATTGGACCTGAACCAGAACATCACGTGACTCTGATGGTCCATCAGCCAATCAGAGCAAGGACCACCCACTCCCACACACACACACAGCTGGGGCAGACAATCCGTGTATTTGTAGAATGCGTATAACACACAAAAAGGAGCAGGTTAAGGGGGTGTGCCTTGTTTCCATGTGGAATTTGGGTGTAAAAAGTCCTTTGAGACTGTAATGTGATAAATGGCTGTATATATAAAGTGTCTAAATAAACAGTATATAAGTAAATAGCTATCATGTTAAAAACAGTTGTCATGGCGGCCTATCCGTTTTAAAAAAAACATGTCCACAGTCCACTGATAAGTAGCCTACTGTAGGCTACCGGAACACGGTTTCTCCTCTTGTTCAAGTGGTTGATGGCGGGTCAATTCACAACTGAAATTTGTATATTTGAATAGGCTATTTTGTTTTCCTAAACAATTTAAGGAATAACCTAGAAGCTATAGCCTAGGTCATACGCTTCCTATTTAAACTCCCGACTTTTCATTAAAAGTTAACATTGAAAATAGCGAAGCTAATATATCTGAAACATCCTCTTCATAGCAGCAACTGAGCGCTGCGCTGAAACCGTCTCCCCCTGTCAAAATATTTAGCTAGCTAAGATGGTAGATCACAAGATGGTAGATCACATGATCCGGTGCCCCACAGCAGGCGAAGCTTGCCATGAAATTAACGATAACAAAGCCCACCAATTTAGAGGGACAATATGATTGGTCAATTTTACAGTTATTTGAATTATGTTTCTCACTCCAATGTCCTCTGTAAAAGAATAGAGGGCATCACCAATCACAGAGCTGCATAAGCGTAGCAACCGAGGCAGCGTGTTTCATTTAACCCTTCACATCCCAACACAAACTGAATAGACAGGTTTAAAGATACATTTTCGTCAGAAACATTGTATGTAGATGTTGATTGTCAAATGATGAATGTATAAAATCAAAATAGATTAGCCTACTTATATTATATACTATATATTATATTTTAGACTATTTTAGGCACTCTCTGAGGGCTTAAAGGGCCCTGACGGTTCCCCACTGATATGCAACACAGACAAATTGTGTGTCTTGCATATTTGTGCTATCTCATTGAAGTCTGCTTTACATACCGTAAATGTTTACTAGTGAGAACTTGGCTCCCTGAAATCACGAATCATGATAACATTTTCCGTTTATATCATCAAATGTAACTTAACAATCTAACAAATTGGGCAACATGAACGGAACATGTATTTTATATGTGATAAAACAGGATGGAAAAGTGGAGCATTTGGTCGTAGCTTCAAAATTCAATCTGAAAGTATGCCATCCCAACCAATTACAGTTGTGTATATACAATGTGTGTGTGTGTGTGTGTGTGTGTGTGTGCACGCGCATGTATGTGCATGTGTGTGTGCGTGCGGATGTGCCAACTAAAAGACTTCTCTGTGTTGGATAAAACCAGCGGCAATATCATATGACACTGAATGTCATTGCCACTGAACAGAGGAAATTGTGCCTTGAAGTTGTAAGTAATTGAATTTGTAAAAGTCATCGTACTACCCTTTAATGCGATATGCAGATTCTGCCGAGGTGGCAATTTACAAAAGGGTTGAACGACCCCCGACACACACACACACACACCTTCCCGCTACCCTTGTGACTCAGACCAGCCCCAGACGCGACCATAAACCCTTGACTGTTGTGCTGTGAAAGAAACAGGCAGGCAGCACAGATGTCCTCAGGCATCTGTTGATTAGATGGACGGACGCTATCTGGTTTCAAATAACATAAATAGTTCATCTTTGTCTTCACCTGGCCAAGGATATCTGCTCAAGCATATCACACGATAGCAGATAGAGTGTGTGTCTCTTTTTCCATTAAGTGTTTGCTGCTTCCTTCATTTGATCATTTCTATTATTAGTGGCGCAGTTCATTGACTGAGTGTAACATGACAGATACAGAGTGTAGCTGGTAACTAGGGAACTACAGGTAACATAGGTAATAACCAGTAGTTAAATAAAACTATTGCATAATGTCTCAAATGTTCTTCTGGTTTGAACTCCTGTAGAAGAGTACTGTAGCAGTGCAGAGTATCTGTTTCTCTTCTCTACGCTGTGAGCTTGAATTTGATTTGGTCAAAGGTCTTAAATAAATATAGCTCACCTTTCTGGCTATCGATGACAAAGTTGCCCTCCTCATTGCCCGTGGTGATTTTATAGGTGATTCCATCGCCGTCTGGGTCCTTGGCAAGCACCGTGGCAACAAGGGTGTTGGGTCCGGCATCCTCCGAGACAAACGTCCGGTAGCTGTCAATCAAATCAAACACAGACACACGCACACACACGCACACACACACACACACGCACAAACACACACAGACACACGCACGCACAAACACACACAGACACACGCACGTACAAACACACACAGACACAGACACACACACAAACACAGACACACATGATTAATAACTATCATATCGTAAACACGATGTTTAATACATGTAACAATAGAATTACATTTAAATCTCCCCAAAAAAATATTAAACATGAACTGCTCTTCCCCCCGGCAAGGAAAAACTTCCATAAAAGCCACATAAAAAAGGACGAAACCTTGAGAAAGGACCACAAAGGGAGGAATCCAAGACACAATCCAGGACTGTTAGGATGCAATACATGTCGATAGGGCAACAACAATGAGCAATTATATATAGAATGAAATGCATCCCATTGTGTAGTAAATAAGAACTAACACAATGTAACCATCTTACAGCCTGACAACCAGCCTAGTACGACACCGCTTGTGCCGCAGACAGTAGCCATCCGGTGGCTACCGAGGCGGTGAGGATGAACAGGCAGAACACTCCCCAGCACAGCCACTACACACACACACACAGAGAGAGAGAGAGAGAGAGAGAGAGAGAGAGAGAGAGAGAGAGAGAGAGAGAGAGAGAGAGCTCATGCGATACTCCATTCATGAGACAGGCAGATGAAGAGGTCAGTGTGCGTATGCAGCATCTTCTGCCAAAATGAGCGGCCAGTCTAAGCATGTATCACAGCATCTCCCTCCAATATGAGTGGCGAATTGTTTAATTACCAAAAAATGTAGTTGTATGTCCGTATATATCGATTCAAATTGCCCACCAAGCATGTATTGGAACTGTTTTGCCTCTCCATGAACCATGTGACCGCTGAAAATGTCTAACTTCTGTTGGCGCAACTCTCCCTTTCCATGGCTCTGGTTGAAACTGCTCAGCGTTACCATTGCCACAGACTATTGGTTCAACTACTGCTGCCCAACAGGCCACATGCTCTGGACTCATGTAGTGTGTGTGTGTGTGTGTGTGTGTGTGTGTGTGTGTGCGTGTGTGTGTGTGTGTGTGTGTGTGGGGGGGGGGGGGGGGGGGGGGGGTTGGGGGGGTAGCCATGCAGCTGTACCAATAAACTGAGTGATGCATTAGCTAGCTATACGATGTAAACTGAGTGGTGCATTAGCTAGCTATATGATGTAAACTGAGTGGTGCATTAGCTAGTTAAACGGCATCTAAGATGGCGTTATTAGCAGTGGTTTTCCCACTGTTCCCGGTACCACAGGCCAGGCATTTACCATGTACTATTCCTCTTCTATGGTAGTTTTAGCATGAATCTAATCATAGCATAACATAAAATTGTCACATTTTACTGCTATTTATGGCCGATTCATTTTATAAAATTATGATTCACAGTTATTGAATTATGGCATATTCATGAAATCTATTTGTAATGTTGCTCTTCTAATCCGATCTTGCCAGAGAGCATAGGGACTCTCATTGCGTCACACGGTCTGAATACATGAGACACCATTATTTATTTAACTGTTTGTAGTAACATCAAGACAATAGGTTTAGCATTAAACATGTTGCTATTAGGTTAAAAACATAAACTGTGTTTACCGTGCCTGGCTAATGTTACACTGCTACAGGGCAATGTGGACTTTTCCATAATTCTGCCCGCCTGTTCACCCCTGCCCACGGATGCTTTCAGTTTAATCACATGCAACTTAAAGTGCCTCTAATGGGTCCACAAAGCTAGGAAAGGGACTTAAATCTTTCCCCACGTCTGGTAGGTATTACACTGCAATAATCAGTGTTATGATGACTTTAAATTACAGTTATTAGGAGTATATGTTCCCAGATTAAGGAAAAGGACATTTGGGAACAAGAACTGCAAGGTCTGCATCACGTCAGTAGATTTCTCTGCAGGCTTATTAGCACAGGCTTTGGAAAACAGGACCTAATCTCTTTTAATTGGATAGCACATAGCCATGAAGAAATACACACTGCCCGGATGTGTTCTCATAATTGTGTCCACAGAAGGCCTGCATAACTGTATGCATATCGTTTAACCATTGTGAACAAAACTAGCATACTCCCAGAAGCACCAAGTGCTTTCAGAGAAAAGAAACAGAACGTAAGCATCCAATATAACAATAACAGAATAAATATATTAAGAAATGTGAGTGCGGTTCAAAAGAAAGACTATTCATTGTAATGTATTGATTTGATGATGACAATGTGTGAATAGACAGTGTTAACACTAGAACCGTGATTTTGACACAACATTAAATGTATTAATTATTAAGTCAGTATGCATCGTTGCTGTCCATCTGTGAAGCTTACTGAAATGCATTAGTGCACATGGTTGCACTGTTAGTTCGAATGGTGTAGTTGCACTGCTAAATGAAATGGTGTGGTTGCACTGTTAGTTTGAATGGTGTGGTTGTAAACATATTTATATTGTGCTTCTTGCACCTCTAAAGTGGCGTTCACACTGCAATAGCTGTGCCTACTTAGGTGGCAAGCGGAAGGTTGAATCTACCGTATTTTGTGCCGCAGGGGTACGTGCAAGAGAGCCGTCAACAGAGCTCGAGCTCTATTGTCTTCCCAATAAACTTAAAAAATTCAACTTGGTTGGCTATTCATGGGCGTGGCCAACTTGTGTTTGCTGCGTTTTTGGGCTTAACGCCCCGGCACCATCACACACATGAATAGGATTTCATGACGTCATGCCGCAGTTGCCCTACTACTGACTACTGACTACTTACACAGACAAGTTAGATCATACCACACGGGTACCCAAAGGCACCAAGTGTTCTCATTGCGTTCCTGCATAATGAGCACTTTAGTGTAAACAAAAATGTCCATGATGTACATTTGATAATAACCCTCCACGTGTTTTCAACACAATCCTGTTTCAATGGGCAGTACAGTAGCAACACAGTACATGTTTTAAGCAGCTCCAATGACTGCAGTACGTTTGTTGCAACATGACAGAAAGCAGATGAAGCAAGACGGATGGCCAGGAGACTTGAAAAATGCTACAGGACTTGGACTGCAAAAACAAAACAGCAAATCTTGCCAAATACAGAAGTTGGCAGGCTTACAGTATATTCTGAGTGGAATTGTCTGCAATGTAAACACGGCAACCATTAACAGGCCTTGCCTCAATGGCCGATTAGCCCAACTTAGGTGGTTGTAAATACCTATAACGGAACTGTTCTTATTAAAAACTGTAATTTGTGTAAGTTGTGCTTACGATTTTTTTAAAAAGCTGCTAAATTCTCTCAATGTAAATTTGATTTCTATTGGCTGATTTGCCTTCCATTATGATGCATAATACATACAACAAAATGACCTGGTTCACCCACTCGCACCTAACTAACAACCACACCCCACCAATTACATTTTAGTAAATAGAATTCATGACACTTCATACAATTTTATATTTGAAGATCGTATGATATATCGATTGAAATATATTCCTTCCAGGGTTATTAACCAAACTACTTTAATAAACATCGTCAGACACATCACACTATTATATATACCTTCAGCCAATGCAATCGGGGGAAAAGTAACCATAGCGATAGTTTTTTTCCAGACACAAATAATTATAGTTCGAGGTATGTTCTTGGTTAGAAAACAAAAAAGTCAATATGCCTCATGATTTCTTATCAATCAGAACACACATGTTCACAATGCTTAAAATGACTTCAGGCTGTACCATTTATCACAGAAGGCATTGTGAGCTTAGCTCATTTGATTCCTAATGGCATGCCTAGCAGACCGATGATGTGTAAACCGTAAATGATGGGTCACACATTAAAGCATACTGTATATTCGTTTGATTCCCACAGCCATTCAGTTTTGATAGCCCTCGTTCGTCGAACAGCTCTGCATGACAACATGAATTGCGTACAAATGGAAGGCAATATTGTGAACGCACGAGTGTCGACTAAGCGTCTGATAAGTGCTACGGCACTTATCAGAGCGTTCGCAGGAGCAGCAGAATGAGTTATGGATAACTCAGACACTATAGCCACTTGAAAACAAACAGGGCCGGATCCCTCTGTGGATGGGACAGACACAATGAGAACCATTCCAACGCACCTCCGAAGAGGACCGATAACCAGAGGCGTCTGCACCCGTCCAGCGTTCCATTCATTCTCCATGAGGTGACAGCCGAGTGTGCTCATTAGCGGCTGGCCTTTCCAATGCAGCTGTCTCCTCCCGCGACAGCTGGACAGGCCCCCTGGTGCCTGAGGTGGTCAGTTGTAGTCTGGTCCTTGATCCTGCGTCATCACCGCTGGATGTGTTGTTCCCATTCACGATTGATAATGCAGGCCTAGAACAAAGCCTCCATGGCTCCATAATGTACGGTGTCTCTGAAAGGCTCCCAGGGCTATTGATCAGGCTGTTTCCTCTGGCGCTTTAAGGGAGCTACGAGAGAGATCGTTAGATAATCGCCGGTGTTTATCTCACACAAAAGTGAACAAAGTATAAAAACCTTCCGTCTGCATTTCCCCCTGAAACATTACCAGGCAAATGTACAGAAGCATGTCTGTGCTGTGGGGTTTGCTTCTGTATTCTCACAACCCCTTTTGTTGTATCCCTTTTGTTTGCAGGCCTCTACAACTAACTGCACTCATACTGTATCGATTCCGATAGAGCAGGTTACAATCAGTGATTACAAACAACCTGCATCTGGGAGGATCGATGCTTCCTTAAAGTACACGGCTGCAGTGCACAACAGTCTTCCTGGCGTGCAGCTCCAGGAATCCATCCATCTTCTTGCCAACGTGAGCTCCCAAGGCTTCTCTGAGAGAAAGTGTTGCCTCACAAGAGTCCAAAAGTTGGAACAGTTTGCTGTATTTACCTCTTGCTGACAATTTAGACTCACTCAGCAGACACAATCAATTGGCGTTGACAGTGAAATATTGGGAGTTGGACGAGACAACAACGTGATCGATAAGACAAATGTGCAACCTCTGTGTAACCTGCATGTTCCCGGAGCAGGCCTTTGCTGCCAACACTGGGCCGGTAGGAGTGGAATACTTATGCAAAACATAATAACAAGACAATTCTGGCCCAGTAAAGATGGAGTCAAAGATTGTAAGCTAATAAACGTTTTGTCAAATTCAGCGAATATATATTTGCATATCCGCAAGGCCGTCTGTAAAAAGAAAAGGGGCTGACCAAATACAACATGAAAAAAAGAAAATCTTTTTGCCACTGTGATGAACACCTGCTCAAGTGTCTTCACTGGATCCCTGTTGCCTACAAGATACAGCTGAGAATCCTCATCATGACTACTAGAGTACTGCACAGCCGGGCACCGGCATACATAGCTGATGTTCCTTCCCCCAAACCGTGCTCTCAGGTCAAATTTACACCAGGTCCCTCAAGCTCGTCTTAAGAGCTGTGCGGACCGAGCTTTTGGCGTAGTGGCACCACAAATCTGGAATATGATGCCCACATCTTTAAGGTTTGCGGATTAATTCAGACATATCTTTTCAAACAGGCGTATGGGGTCCTTGATTGTTCCTAATCTACAGACTTTCAAGGGTTTTTTTATGGAGTATTTTATTATGTATTGTACATTTTATTGTTTACTGCATTTGTCTGTTTTTGCATTGTGGCACTGTATTATTGCTATGTGAAGCACTTTGTGACCTCTGTGAAGATGCTATGCAAATACATGTTACGTACACCTGCAATCCTCCTGGGTTTCCCAGCTGTAAACTCTGTTCTGTGCAATAACTTGTCTGAAACTCGGTGGGGGTAAAGGGGGTTAAACAACTCACCTCACTCAGCATAGGATGAAACCACATACGAATCATCCATGATGATTCAATTCTAAAATGAGCTGGCTACACAGGTTGTCATTTTTCTGAAGGGGCGAGACAAGGTAGTTCAGGCACTGTTCATAATGCTCATGTCTAAAATGAGCGCTGCATACAACCGCATTTAGTAACAGATACAATGTTGTCCTGTAACTATACTCCCCAATGTGACATAACTATGTTTTATTTGAATAGTTGTTTATATGGATGGTAGACAGAATGAAAAGCAGCCAAAACAGAGCAGTAAATGAAGAAGATGGAGATACAGTAATCATTATAGTCACTTTTGGCCTCTAAAGAAACCACATTAACCAGATAAATGTGACCATCAAATTTAGTCTGCTTAATGTATACTGTATAATTATGTTTATCTGATTCACTTTCCTTTGTTTTGGTGCATTCTCAGTCAGTTTATGGGATAACAAGTTCTTTAATTATATATAGGGAACTGCTTACTGCTTTCTCTGAACACAGGTGTTATTGCATGGTTGTCCTTATTAACGTCACAAATGGAACCCAACAATGAATTATGTCTTGGTATAGCAAAGACATATCAATCCAGTTAATGGAGGAAACTCTCTGGTGCATAAAATATAGTTGAGTGGTTAATTATGCTGCTTTAGGAACTGTGAACATCATCTACTGCTCTCCCAGAGGTATACCGGCTCAACTGTCTTATTAAGATAATGCAGAAATGCGTCTGGTTATGAGATATTAACCATCTAGAGCAACAGACTGCTCAACAGCTCTGCTCTATCAAACTGGTCCATGCTGGAACGTTGGGTGTTGATGAAACGAGAGGCATGGATCGTAACCTCTTCGGATGAACAGAGCCAATCGGTAACACGATTGAGAGTGCCGTGATTTAACATAAAATCAATCATCTCATTTGACCAATGTGCATGTCTGAGTCCATTACTTAATAATGAAGGTGTGTAGGGTGCTTGACAGTAGTGCACACCGATTCATTCTTGTCACGTGAATGTGGTGGATTGTGGAAGTAATTTTGTTTCACTCAGATCTACAATGTGCACCCAATATATTTAGAAACACAGCGAAATTGAAGGCTGGAGTACTGTTATTTTTCAATTGTGTGATCTGCACCATACCATTACAGTAGGAATAATATTATGATTCTCTTCAATATAGTTACATAGCGATTTGCTTGCGGCAACATACTACACCAGTACCTGGCCTGTTACGTGAATGTATTTCACTGATAATTATAAATAGAGACTGCATGATTTTATTAGCTATTTACCTCTCTGTGCTGTATACTTTTTGATATTAAAGTAAACTAATTTATAACTAGAAAACCATATGAGATATTTAAGTGTGCTTCAATTATATTTATCACATCATATAAGTGGCAAAACATTTATTTTGTAAAGGCTGCAGGTAAAGCAAATATTTCTCCTTGAGAGCAAAGTGGGTCTTACAAATCTCAGAACATAATGTGTACATTGCACATACACATTTAAATTACCATAAATGTTATTCACCTAAATGAATCAATGAAACAAACAGTTCTCAAAACTCAATCCTATTAATCATTATTGCCCTTGCTAGGAAATGTGTTGTGCAGCCATGGGGAAATGCATAATATATCACATAAATAAACCAAATGAAGAAATCTATTTGTAAATCACATCTTTCTCCATCAAAAACACTGTGCCATAGCAAAAGCATACAGTGTAAAACTACAATAGCAATCTGCATTAAGCGAGCCGATGACACAGAGTATTAATGTGTGCACTAGTCCTAGAAACACAACGGTTAGCGTAACAGCACTGGAGTGCCAGCTCTAGCTAACGGGGTGGCTAGCACGGTTCATAACACCCAGCAGCGATCCTGCCGCTGCCTGCAGTCCTCACACTGCACGACAGCCTGCAGAGCACTGTGAAGTATCGGCTCACATTCTGGACCACACTGAACTCAAACCGCCAGCCTCCGCCCCGGGTTCACTTCCCTGGGTTCACTTCCCTTTGCAATAAGAAAAGACACAAGTCTCTGCCTCACCCTCTCGCCCTCCCCTGACCTCTCTCGCCATGCGAACCAGGCCGACACACACACACACACACACACACACACACACACACACTCGTGCACACCGCTGCAGTCATTAGCGAGAAGCAGGGAGAGGCAGAGCAGGGCAGGGGAGTCATCAGTCAGAACGCCCGTGCTCCCGCCGACAGGCTATGATCCAGGGGGAACAGATAGCAGCTTATCGGCCAGGAGATATGGCTGCATGCTAGTGAAGGCTGATGAAAACGCAAATAATATAATCCTCTAGAGCATCAGCAAGACCCCCAACACCCGCCCCCCCAACCCAACACTCCCATCCTGTTCCATACCCCATTAGGGAGATTTAAGCATATAACAAGCAAATTTAGCGAAATTGACTTGATAAGATTTATTAATTTTGAATATGCACTTATAAGTCACTGGATAAAGCCATTTATATTAGAAACAAGTCCAACTAGATGTTAAATCTAAAACCACATTATTACACTTCCACGTGTGGTGTTGTTGTCCATCACTAATGGCACTTTTCCACTGCTGACACCCACTCAGTACCTGGTCGCCATAGCGATGGCGCTGCTCGAACCACTCCTGCAGTAGATCGGTGGTCATTTTTATTTTTTATTTTGGAGCATGTCCCTGCCTTGTTGGAATGTCCTTCGGTAGCCGTGTGCAGCCAGCAGTTCATAGACATCTTGGTCAACCTTCACTTCACGTGAATTGCCCTGTCCAGCTCTCGCTAGATAACATTGATTATGCCCTGTACAACCAAGAACAATCTGCACTGCCTCAATTTATCACGCTGTGGTTTTGCATGAAGGTAGGTCAAAATAAAAAGGTAAATAAAAAGTTGCGGCTGCTTCAGTAGTTTGCTGTTTGTCTGTGATGCTCAATGGCGTTTTAATCCAATCAGTAGTCTGCATTGTTGACACGTCACATTTGGGTATCTCCTCAGATCGCTTGGAACCTCCACAGAGCAGGTACTAGAAAAAGTACCTGGTACCAGGTACTATCCTTACTTTTTATTAATGGAAATGCAAAAAAGGCAAGTTGAGTTGAGCTGGTACCACACAGTGGAAAACCAGCAACCTTTTGTCTGGGAGTAGACCTACATTATAACCACTAAATGTATAAAGAAATGGTTATGGTGTATAACTGAGGAAAGGTTATTATTTGGTATGGAGTATGGTTGCAGTAGCCAATAGGTATAGATTAGGCATTAGTAGGTACTGTATGGAGTATGGGACATGGTTGTAATACCCAATAGGTATGGATTAGGTATGGAGAATGAAGTATGTACTCCCCAATAGGTATAAATTAGGTATTATTTGGTATGGAGAATGGATTATCTACTCCCCAATAGGTATGGATTAGGTATTATTGGGTATGGAGCATGGAGTATATACTCCCCAATAGGTATGGATTGGGTTTTATTAGGTATGGAGCATGGAGTATGTACTATATGTAATAGTGGTCTTGATACATACTTTGAAGGTCTTGGCCTCATCTCAAAATTGACAGCATTTTTCATGTGCTGTGTTGATGCAGGATATTATTTACACACTTTTCTTTCAAGAGAGCACACTATTACTACTCACCTACACAAACATCTGATTGATCGTATCTGTTACTTTTCCCAGCAAAAATGCAGACAAATTACTAGCATTCTGTTTAACATTCATGACTAGTAGTCCATTTTAAATTTGCATATTTTCAGTCAATCACAATCACCTTTCACCTATTCAGCATTTGTAGCCTCCAATTGATCTTGCACTGTTTTGGTCAAGGTCTTGACTTGAATCTCAAGCCTTTAACATCGTGGACTGTGGGCATGGTCTTGCCATAGGCGGTTTGGCTGGCACACTATATGCTAACAGCAGCATACAGTATGTCTACATGCAGATGGAGGGACTACTGTATATTGTATAAATAAAAAATAATATCAAAATATATAATATACAAATCCTATTCTCTACCATCTTTGTTAAGCTCTTAGAATATTAACACATTGTTGATACTTAGGCCTCTGGTAATTATTTCTGTCACTTGTATGGTATGTTAATAAATAATCTACTGTATGCTAGCCAAAGTTACATATTGCTGTCATAGTCCTAACAGAATGTTGGTTGCTTACTGCAACTGGTGTACAACCTGTTCTACTACTGACAACTAGGCCACTGAATGTATAGGTAGCTTAGCATGAAAGTGTATGCTACATTGAAATGTAAATATTGTGATGGAGGAGAGACACGCATGAGCCACGTCTCCACATCTGCTATGAGGAGCTGACGGTGTCTGGGAGACCCAGGGACAAGCTACATGGGCACTGACAGCTGCAGAAATTCATGGGGCTCCACAAACAGAGACCGATGAGGACTGAATGTTAGCGCGGGAGAGAGAGAGAGACATAGAGAGAGAGACAGAGAGAGAGAGAGAGCGATGGAGAGAGAGATGGAGAGATGGAGATAGAGAGAGAGATGAGATAGAGATGGAGAGATGGAGAGAGAGAGAGAGATGAGATAGAGATGGAGAGATGGAGAGAGAGAGAGAGAGAGAGAGAGAGAGAGAGAGAGAGAGATGGAGACAGATGGAGAGATGGAGATAGAGAGAGAGATGAGATAGAGATGGAGAGATGGAGAGATGAAGAGAGAGATGGAGAGCTGGAGATAGAGAGAGATGGCGAGATGGAGAGATGAAGAGAGAGCGAGATGGAGAGAGAGAGATGAGAGAGAGATGGAGAGATGGGGAGAGAGAGAGAGAGAGAGATGAAGAGAGAGAGAGATAGAGAGATGGAGAGAGAGAGATGGTGAGATGGAGAGATGAGAGAGAGTGTGTGTGTGAGAGAGAGACAGAGATGGAGAGAGAGAGAGAGATGGAGACAGATGGAGAGATGGAGATAGAGAGAGATGAGATAGAGATGGAGAGATGAAGAGAGAGATGGAGAGATGGAGAGATGGAGATAGAGAGTGATGATATAGAGATGGAGAGATGAAGAGAGAGCGAGATGGAGAGAGAGATGAGAGAGAGTGTGTGTGAGAGAGAGACAGAGATGGAGAGATGGAGAGAGAGAGAGATGAGACAGATGGAGAGATG
Organism: Typhlichthys eigenmanni; assembly: GCA_027564635.1. Taxonomy (NCBI): domain Eukaryota; kingdom Metazoa; phylum Chordata; class Actinopteri; order Percopsiformes; family Amblyopsidae; genus Typhlichthys; species Typhlichthys eigenmanni. The sequence continues at coordinate 22,335 of JAODUK010032123.1, forward strand.
AAGAGAGAGAGAGATGGAGAGATGGAGAGAGAGAGAGATGGAGAGATGAAGAGAGAGAGAGAGATGGAGAGAGAGAGATGAGAGAGAGATGGAGAGATGGAGAGAGAGAGATGGAGAGATGGAGAGATGAAGAGAGAGAGAGAGATGGAGAGAGAGAGATGAGAGAGAGATGGAGAGGTGGAGAGAGAGAGAGATGGAGAGAGAGAGAGAGGAGAGAGAGAAAGATAGAGTGTGTGAGAGAGAGAGGG
>JAODUK010032134.1:0-16188 GCA_027564635.1 Typhlichthys eigenmanni
CCCCCCCCCCCCCCCCCCCCCCCCCCCCCCCCCCCCCCCCCCCCCCCCCCCCCCCCCCCCCCCCCCCCCCGCCCACCACTGGTGATAATGAGCCAATATGACAAAGACACACGCCAATGTCGACATGTCTAATTACCACGGCGACCGTAATTAGGCTGGTGCGGTTACAATTCTGTAGAATCAATTAACTGCAACGGCGAACGCTCATATCAGACATAAAAGAACAGTTGGTCTTTCCTTAGACCGTCCTTTAACGTTATCTGACATTGTCAGTATTAGAGAAGAGCGGTTCCAGAAAATGGGTCAAGACCCACTGACAGCTTGCTAGAGTGTCTTGAGGTGGTTGAGGGATGCTTAAATATCTTTTTGTTGTTGAATTATTTAAAAGTATTTGCAGTACCTGTATTTTATTAAATAATATTTTGTTTCTAGTGTTACAGTTACAGTTATATTACATAACTGTAACAACCTTTAAAAAGAAGTCGTTCAATAACTCCTAAGGTGTCATCACTACACTAAATCTTATGATTATGCTAATGAGGTGAAAACGAAAATAAGGGAAGGCACTAATGTCTACGACTAGGACGACGAAATAACCAGTCAATAACAACTTCTCCATATTTGTTGGTCTGTCAGAGCCCTGTATCTGATGTGTCCGGCTGGTAAAATGTAAACAAAACTCACAATCTATTACCATCTGTTGCCAACAGCCAACACAAAAATATGGCTAGCGTAAGAGACGTTATATAGTCCTATAAGGACTTTTGGTAGCATTCAGCTTTATAATATATTGGCACAATGAGCAACCTAACTCATATAGCAGTCAAGAGTCATAACAAATCAGACTGCAGCAGTCCCATGGGACAACAGACGACAAAATCTCCCCCCAAACACCCAGAGTGAAAGCGGCCATACAAATATTAACAACTCTAATAACATATTCTCTTCAATCATCACAGCTGCAATGATTCACAGTAATTGTTGCTTATGTCTTTAATATTAATTTATTAAAGACTAATGCTTAATTAATTTGTAATATATAAAGTCTAGCGGTTCACAAAAGTGCTACATCTGATCTGTGACATTACACATAACATTTTTTTGTAATTAGTAGTTAATAAATGCACCGATTTACATTTAAAATAGAATTTATGGGGTACTTTTAGTATTTAGGCTAACTTCTGGGAAATATTTTGAGGCTCTGTTGCAGTGAAAAAGTTGTCCATTGAAGTGAACAGAGATGACGCAACTCTCTCTCAACATGGCTCTGCTTTAAAGCCCTTCCTGCATGACAGACAGGCCGTCCGCGTCTTTGTTCACAGTCCCGTCAGACGGACACAAGGACCACCGGGATTGGCTGACACGGACGAGTGAATATAAATAAGAGAAAGAAGGGGGGCCCCTGGCCCTCAGAGAGAGAGAGAGAGAGAGAGAGAGAGAGAGAGAGAGGGAGAGAGGGAGAGAGAGAGGGAGAGAGAGAGAGATCTTATAGTCCTTGTTGTTAGAGGTCAGAAATCCACATCCTTTGAGTGAAACACACACAAGAATATCCCCAAACTCAATATTCTGTTAGTGTCTGTCTGTGAGTGTGTGCACGTGCGTGTGTGTGTGTGTGTGTGTGTGTGCATGTGCACGCGTGTGTGTGTTTCTGCTTAATGTTCCATCTTACCAATTCGCTCTGAAGCACGGATTTAGCTGGGGAATCTGGACTAGCGGGAAACACATGCACGCACGCACACACACACACACACGCATAGAGTCAGAGAGGCAAGCACAGGATATGTATGCATCCTCAGGGCCACACACACACACACTCATTGCTAATGCTGTCCTGTTGAAGCAATTCACTACCACTCCTATCCAGACACTCAATAACTCACTCTCTGTGTCTCTCTCTCTCACACACACACAAAGAGAGAGAAGGCTGATCAATGCATGAACAGATTTGTGCCAACTCTGAATCCGCTATGCTCATGTACATCAGCAACACTGTGTGTGTGTGTGTACGCAGTGTTGTGCATCGTTACATATCCATCGCCACCAACTGATCTGTTCACACTGGTGTGGTTATTCCGTTTTACAATGTAATTCTTAGCCAGTACAGCGGTGGCCAGTCGGTATCCATGTGCAGTTAAAGGTATAGTCAGCTATTGCAAGCTAATTGTAAGAAAATGCACATTAAGTCAAACTCACCGTATACTGCATCTCCTCGCATATCGCTATCTTAGCGTTCTCTCTGTTTTGCGTTTGCCATAGAAGTTTGTGAGCAAAAGCAAACAGTTTTGAGGATGTAGTTCTTGCCGAACACACATTGACGCTGGACGAAGGGCGACAGTTTAAATCTAATATTTTTGGAATGTTTACACGAAACTTTCAAAACTTTCCAATTGTGAACGCACCTCAACAGTGTAGGTGCCAAATGGCCGTGTTGTGTGATCATGTAGCTTGGATGCACATCTCGGCACAAACCAGCTCCCAGCTCCCATGGGGTCGACTGGCAGCCAAGTAACTATGTATAACCTTGGCTTCCGATTTCACAGCTGATTTGTTTGCCTGCCAGTCCTCCATGTTTGTGTGTTTGCTCTCACTGTGAAATCTATATAGCCTTAACCAAAGGACAATAACAATAATTTGATTTATACAGTTTCTCGTAATCGATTACAATTAATTAATCGTAATCAATTACCGAATTAAAATACAGGGGTTAAGGTTGTGGTAATATGTTTGGATTAAAGACAGTCTACGCTCCCAATACGATTACACAGCAAAATTGCCCGCCTGCAAAAACTGACCGCAAAAATCACTCCAAACATGACCTTTTAAAAACACAGTAAAATATGTCTGAATGTGTGTGTGTAAATACGTACAGTATACAGGATGTGTGTGTGTATATCTATGTACAGTATACAGTGTGTGTGTGTGTGTGTGTGTGTGTGTGTGTCTGTACGTGCGTGCTTGCATCCTGTCACCATGCCAGAGTGCAGCGTTAGCCAAATGACCAGACGTCCGTTTTGTCCATCTGGATTCACTGCAGGGTTTTACGTAACAAACAAGTCTGCACATTCCCTAGAATGAGACGGTATTGATCATTTCATCTAGTTAGCATCACAGTGAATCCTGTTTGCTCTATATCTGGACATACATTGCATGTACACTGTAAAAACTCTTAAAATAATGTAAGCATAATTTATATCTTTAAATTATGTTATAGACATGTCATTTATTTGACCCCCAATAGTTTAATAGAAATACAGTATTATGTTATTCTAGATGACAATTTGTTGAAGCAGTCGTAAGTGTAAATAAAAAAAGTTAAACGTGTCCTTCATTCTACCAATCGCGCCATTGATCTATCCATTTACTATGTCCAGTCACTTGATATGAATCAACGTGTCCACCTATTAGTCTGTCGGGCTCTGTAATGTATTGTCCTATGCAAAAGATGCAAAGCCTCGAGTAACCCTTTTAAAAAACGTAGTCAGCGGCAATACCCGAAAAACTAAACAAATCTGAAACAGCGTAGTGTTGCATAGAGCTGTGGTTGAGTGGAACTCCCTTCCAGGTCATATTGAAATGGCTCAGAATAATGCTAGGTAGGCAATATTAGGTCTGTTCATAATGGAACAGTTGAGTGCAGTATATATTCATTATTACATCTGTAAATATGCGTGTATAAGTATATGTTTATATATGTATTACTATAATTTATTTTACATTGTGTATCTTAAGATTCTTATTGTACTTGTTTTATGTTGATGAAATCACAAATAAAAACCTTTAGAGGTAAATTATTCTGCCAAACAGACAAAAGGGGCACAGCTTATCCATCGCTCGCATTTATCATCCTAGGCCAGATTCAAAACAATCAAAATAGTCCGGCTTTGCCTGAAGATGCGGAGAGCTACAGGGAGTGAGGTGTGATTAAATGGAAGTGTGTATGTGACTGTGTGCGTGGAGGTGTGTGTGGGGGGGCTGGCTATCTGGATGTGAGAATAGGCGTGATAAACGCTGCTGAGTTCCCCACTCAGGAGAGAAGTCTTCATACGCAAGAGGTGACATGGGCTGCATCTAAACGTTGATTTCTGCGGCTCATACAGACCGACACCTGAGAATCATACATTTCCTCCAGTGCACAAATCCTGCCGATTAAAACCAGACGAAGGTGATTAACTGACCTTAGGTGGGTGTGTGTTTGTTTGATGACCATTTGTATCAATCAACATGCGCGTGTGCGCACACACACACACACACACAGTTCAATTGTTTAATCTTTCCATGTTTGGTCAAAGATCCCACAGGGCTATTGTTCCTGCTCGTTAGAATACACAGCTTATTAAAAACCGTGAAAATCTCTGCTGCTGAAATACTACTAGTATGTGAATAGGGTCCAATACACAGAAGATAAAGCTCGTAATATTGCTAGATATTGCGTTGAAAAGCAGTTAGAACAATAAAAATAAAAAGGTTTTGATATGGATGACAATAGCATTTAATGTTGTCAATTTATCTTTTTAATTTATTTATATTTAATTTCTGAATACCGCCTATATGGGTTGTGTGAGAGAGAAGCATGATTATGTATGTCCAATTCCTCATCATGTTAAAAGTCACAATGAACCTCCAAATTGTTTGTTTTTAATGCATCTGATCAGATAAATATCATCTGATATTTAATGTCCAATTAATCATTGTAACTTTTGGCTAATGTAGAAACATATCCCACCCAAATATACTGCTTCAAGAGCAAGCTCAAACTAGCTGCTTGAGGGCGTTCAACAACACAATTGGTTTAGTGTAAATGTCCCAAATTGCCACCGCCAACCGCACACTCAGTCGAAACGCTTACACGAGTCTCGCAGATATCTCCACATCGGCCATTTTTACCATGTAGCCTTACTTACTCTATTCCTTCGTCGAGGAACGCCGTCTCTTTCCACAGGACGACAGGCCTGGCGGGGCCACGGGAGAAGAACTCCTCCTCACCGCAGAGCAAGGTCAGGGGTGCGAAGCTCGGGTCAGCGGAGTCGACGGAGGTCACCGCGGTGCTCAGCGACGTCCACGAGGAGTTGGTCGACGGGGAGAGGCTGTAGTCCCACTCGTCTTGGAACTCGTCTCCGAAGTCCATGATGCAATGGAGGCAATACATGGGGATGATGTGGGAGAGAAAAGAGCCCAACGGCTAAAGAAGGGGAGTGGGGGGTGGTGGGGAGACGATGGGTTTTAGGGGGGGGCGCTACGTTGAGTAAGCAATGACGGAGAAAAACGTTATCAAATGAAGATTAAGGGTTGTCCCGGGTTACCGCCGGCAGGATGTCCGAACACTGGAGCTCTACCTCCTCTCTTAACGGTCGGCCGTCTCCGTGGCCTACCTAATGTGAACCTAATATACATACGGAGCTTGTACGCATACGGTACATAACGAGCAGAGTGCCCACTAAATAGCACAAACCCAAAGTGAGAGAGGAAAGATATGGCCAGACGAGAGAGGCTGGCCTATCAGGACGGGGCGAGAGTCAGCAAGGGTCAAGATGGAGCGGTTGGACAGAGAGCAAAACAAAAAGATGGACGAATGGAAGTAAAAAGGCTCCAACGGAACCACTTCCCAGGTGCTAAGACCGCATCTCGTTACATCCCATTTCTGGCCGCGCCAACAATCAAATCAGGCGGTAACCCAATAGAGACTGGGGGGCGAGAGGGAAATCGATTGGGGATTGCTTGGAGAGGTTAGGACGGGTGGTTTCTGCGGTTATACGATAGCGGCAGTAGGATAGAGTGCTGTCTCAGGTTGCAGTGATAAGCAGTTCATTACAGGGAGACTGTCGCGTTGCTAAAAAAAAGAAAAACGCTTTTGCACTCACCATTTAAAAGCCATTAATGTCCTGATATAAGGAAGCATATAGGTACTCGAGAGTAAAGCAAATGCATACCTGGGCTGTGGAAGTGTGTGAGTGCGTGCGATGTACAGGAGGAGAACATTAAGTGCTGAAGGAAAGGATCTGAAACTTTCATAACTTCAATGCAATTTATTACTTCCGTTTCATGTCTGTTAAAACGAAACAACTCAAATTCCTAGCATGTGCAACTGTTAACGCAGTTAGTAGGTGAACTGATCGGATTATGAGCGATAGGCATCTCTCATTAAATCCTCGACCGCAGAAGAAAAAATCCATTTAGATTTCCGGGATTAACTAATCCCGTGATCAAAGTATGTGATAAATCTTGAATGAATATAAAACGAAGCAAATGTTTACAAAACCTACAGATGTCTCTGTATATTTTAATATTAAAATACTCGTAGTATATGTATGACCAAACGCAAACACGTATCATTTAAAATGTCTAATTGTAACAGAGTAGACCTTCTAATATAGAGTTGACAAAAAAATGCTATTTCAATCAGTGTTGACTTGATTATAATATAGATTTTGAGAAAGGTATTGCATTAGTTTAGATTTGAGGAGTTACCTGACTCAGGTATCTCAGGACGAAGCAGAAAAGGGGCTCCCAGAAGACTTCAGATTTAACCACAAGGACGGATCAGCAGAACACCACTCGATCCCCCACAAACACAATTATGAAAACATGTCAGCACTATAAAGATGGCAAATGTTGCACAACTGTTTTCGAAAGAGTTCAAGGACAAATGTAGCAACCCCCCCCCTCCCTCCACCATTATGACCATTACATTATCATCTGTCCCAGGGTTCATATTTCCGCACAGTCTAGCAAGTAGACTATTAGTCAGTATAGCAAGGGCATGATAGAATAATTCTTTGTAGAATTTGAGAGAACACATACATTAAATAAATATGGATTAGAGATAAGTGTAGTAAGATAAGTGTAAAAATGTATTAAAAACAGGCTGAAATTTTCAAAATCACACAGACATTAAGAATTTAATAAAAGGACCAATAAACTATAAATCTGTTAATCATTCATGCAATCATTAATTAATTGGTTGTTCTTTCTGCACAAACTAATATATTTTAGACAAAACAAACAAGTCTTGATGAGGAATTTGTGCAGCAGACCATACATTTGTTTTTGCAGAAACAAATAGCTAAATACGCATAAATGTCAAAGAATAACTGAAAAGAGATGGCTCCAGAATCACCATGTTCTTGAATGCGTTTTATTTACAATTTCACAGAATAGAGTAAGAATGGTATGTAAATAATGGGTGGAGCAAGACTGCAAGTATCGATAGCACAAAGACATCTTCAACTAACATGAAGATATCAACAGAAATGTATACTTTGTCTGAGGTTACTCTTTCCAACTCCTATTGCATCATCAATATCATAAATCCCAAAAGAGGCTCACAAGTAGAATAAAACAAACCTCAAGACATATTTTCAAATGGAACCACACCCAAATATGTCTCCACTGGATATGAAGACTGAAATATAATACACATAAATCTACTACAGTGTGCCAAAAAGATGTAGAATGCAAACATGGATGTTAAGTTTATTTTTTCATCCATTGCTCATTTATTCATATATTTTACCCCTGAATGGTCAAATATGAAGGAAAACACACATACAAGTTGATAAAGTCGGCAGAGATTCAGACAATAAAACAGAAATTAAGAAAAGTGCAAGCAAAACAGCACCGTGGCTCCAGGTGTGAAGTCAGACATTTAGCAGTGTTGAAGCACGGGGAAAACCAATTCCCAAAGTGTAGGATAACATATCCAGGCACAACACACAGTAGTCTTGACAGGAAACCAGGCTTCCATATAGCAGTCCACACAAAAACAGTGGTGCTATATCTTTTGTGTTGGAAAATGCCCACGGTAAGAGAATAAGGTCCCGAAAACCAGACTCGACTAGACTATAGTCAAAGCAGACAAGATTGGGGGCATCCAAGCTTCCATATCTGGGGAGGTTAAGCGGCAGCAAGACACACAGGGTTAGAAGCCTCCGTGCTAAGCAACTAGTCACGTGTCGCTCGACCGCCAAGACCGTTCACTTTTCATTTGGCATGCGGAATGAGTTTAGTGCCAGTGACCTAGGCACCCTCATGCTACTGGATATGCTAGCTAGCCTGTTAGCAGTGAGCTAACAGTGATGTTATTACATGTGACTGAAGAGCAGGTTAGTCCAAGCAGGCCGTAGAGCGATACACAGCGTGAAAGCGGCGGGAGGGTGGGGAGGGAGGTGAGGGAGGTTAGGGTGGGGAGGGAGGTGAGGCGTGAATGCAAAGCGGAGTAGCGGAGCAAAGTTCAGCAGAGAAGGTGTGCGTGAAAGAGAAACAAAACGTTAGGAGGAGGCCAATGGAACTGGACTGCCGAGGGGAAGAAAGCTCCATCCTCTGGACGCCAGGACAGTGTGGCACCCCCCCCACCCTGCTGTTATACTTCAGCAGATGGGTCTGGGTTGCTTCATGCTGTGATGGGCCTCCGAAGCAGACACGTACGCCGACTCGGGGAAAAAGTCTTCATGGAACTCTGCCAGAAACCTGAGAGAGGAAGATGAGACAGGGAGGAAGCAGAGAGAGAGAGAGAGAGGAAGGGAACCTTTTATTTGTATTCTCTTTTAATGGCAACACATCTCATGTGGTCGGTTCCATGCGGCAGAATAGCGGTCCACGGGGGAACAGAAGTTAAAAAGGAGCGTGTCCTTTTTAAAAGGGAACACCACAGGGCTTTGTTATTGACTCACTACAGTTAGCACACAGCAATAGACTCAGCCTCTTCCGTCCATTAGCACAACGTCGTCACATAAGTCACTGTGCGCTGAACGTCTGATGCATAGACCCCTGCAAGCTCCGCACAGGACCCTCGGGCCTTTGGGAAGTGATACTGTCAATTTCCATTGGCTGATAGCATTGTCACTCACAAGTACGTATCAAAAATTTCTGGTGCGACGCTGGTGCACTACTTTATTTACCATGTTAAAATTATTTTATTTTAAGCATTTACTTTTGTATATTTACAAGAACTGTAAACAGCCAGAGATCTGTTGTTTAGTATTCCAATTAAATTCCTAATTTTAATTTGACTCATGGTCATTGAGATACGTAGTTGGTTGTCGTGCATGTCAATCAAAATACCTCTTCTGTCAAGTAGGTGGGTATTGACACAGTTAGTCAGCGCTGTGTCCCAGACTTTACATAAGTAAAGGCTGGGTCTGTGAGCAGTAGAGTAGCATTGGCCAAGAGGTCGAGCAGGGCCACTCACTTCCCAACAAAAATACCAGTATCAACCACAAGGGGGAGGTTAATCCAGGAACATAACTCTTAAGATGTGTATGCCCGACTTGCCAGATCACATGGAAATCAATAGATGTCACTGTCCGGTTCCCTGCGCCCTGCGTTGTTCCTAGATAACCCCGGCTTATTGAACAGCAATCCCAGAGACCCTTGCCCTCCAAATTGGGTTACATGTCAACGAAAACAGACTATACAGAGACATGCCACTTGTATCCATGTGAATGGAGCTCTATGGGAGAATTCTGAAACACAAATATGGCAGTTGGAGGACCATATCCAAATAATAACACACAACATGATACAAAAGAGCCAATCGTCTGCTTTATAACTGCCAAGCATGAACCTATTTAACCAATCGTTAAGTTGCATTGATGTAAACCACCTGCCTGTACTGTCTTCCTAAATAACTGCCCGGGGCGTTTCAAAGATGGCTGCCAATGGCAAGACTTGCCTAGAAGGACTTTGCTATACATGTATATCAAGCCTTACTTTTCCTAAACCCAATGGCATTCCCCACTCTGCCGAGAGGTAGAGATGGAATGGGGGAAGAGAAGAGAATGAACAGAGAGAGAGAGAGTTGTAGGAGGAGGGAGAGAAAGATAAAAAGATAGAGAGAACATTCACCCCCCCTCACCCTTCCCATCTATAATCAGTAGCAGGGAAAACTAATCCGGAATCTTCTTAGTATCCGCTACTCTGCCAAATCCTGCAATTCTTGCCATCTCGTCTTTAGCTCCACTGGCCTTCCTAATCTCAATGCAACCAAATTATTGGAGAAATTAAGAACGTCTTCCACAAACAAGATGGTCGAACAATATGTTTTACAAACAATACCAGTAGGCAGGCTACAGATCAGGCCTCCCGCATGGAAAAAACTATTAAGATCTTGGAAGCAATTTATCGTCTTGGAATTCAATAAAACTGAACAATAAAAAAAATAAAACTTCTGCATTTGTAAAAGGTTATTTATTTTCAAGTTCGATGAGGGCCAATACAAGCTGCTGCAGACATATAGGAGGGTAAATCACGATAATGTGCACGTACGTGCGCACCTAATACCACTTATTCTTGCGGAGAAAGATCGAGCGAGAGATCAGCTGTGGCCACATCCCAGAATGCACTTCACTTCCCCTCTCTGTAACATCAATCAGGTTTTGCCTAGTTGGCACATTTTACTAATCTGCCACACTGCAACACAAATGATTCACGTGTGTGCATGCACACACACACACACACACACACACACACACACACACACACACACACACACTTTAAGCGTGCGTAAAAGGTTTCTCCTGTATTATGCTAATGCAAAGACCCTTATTAGTAAGAGGAATTTAGGGCTGGCAAATATTTGATTATTCGGGTATTCGTTTGTTGGGTATGTATTTTATTTAAATATTGGGTTTCGAATATTTGCTTTTTCACATTATGCATGCATGTTCTCCCATTAATCCCTACTGTCTCCATATAAACCCACATGTTGAAATGTAATTGCCTGCCCTACACTGTCATCAACACAATTGGCTCCGTTTGTAAGAAGAGAGCGAGGCTATTCATTCAACACACACTCTTATTGGCTAATACAGGAGGTATATGCTATTGTGTTTTTAATGGTGTTTTTGAGAAAGAGTATTGAAATACTCAAGTATTCGAAACCTGTAAAATGGTATCCGGGACAGCCCTAGAGGAACCTGCAGCACTCTGTTTACCAAACTTGATGTTTAGTTTCCAACAATAAGGAAGCACAGAAACCAGAGCCATGGAAAGAACAGAGTTACGCCAACACAAGTTTAAAATTGTCAACGGTCACATGGTTCATGGAGAGGCTAAACCTATGGCAAAATAGTTCCAGGAAGTGCTTGGTGGACAATTTGAGAATGAATAATTAAATTAATAAATTAATAATAAAAAAATACTTTGGGGAATTATTTTGATGCTCCGTTGCAGTGAAAAAACAGTCCATTGTAGTGAACGGAGATGACTCGACTCTCTCTTTACATGGCTATGACAGAAACCCAGCATTTCTACAGGGCCCCATAGTGGTTGGAAGAAGAACTGCATGTGCTTAAGGGAATGAGCAGACTAAATACCCCAGGTCTGGTAGAGGTTAAACTGCCGATCGCTGTCAATAGGGGGAAGGGGATTTAAAGATTATACTCCAAGCATGCGTAGCACACTCTTCATACTGCCATACATATTTAAACCCTCTCGCCTATGGTATACATTTTATACCACTAGTTCCGTGGGTCATCTAATTAAATGTGTTACATTTAAAGGTAAAATGCAATGCGTTACATGTTATCCAATGGTGTTTGTTCAGAGGAAGATTGTACTGGGCAGGAGTGGGGGGAAATACAGTTGCAGCACACACCCAGATTTTGCCAACCACATTGACGTCAAGGAAGATAAGCAAATACCTGCCAACACATCTAGTGGGGGAACAGTTTATGTCAATGTTTAGCGCTCGGCCCCGAGAGTTTTGTTGTTTTTTTTGTGTGCATGTCAGCAAATCAATGGATGCCACAAACTGCACTGTAAGCTTCTTTTGTCCGTCTCTCGTCTGTCAATGGGGAACTCACCCGTGCCGAAACAGTATCTCCAGCCAGCATGTTTGGTAATGTTAATAGAGTAGCTATGTGCCTCAAGGATTACGTGTACCATATACAAAGCCCCCTCTACAAAAATCACAGTTTTAGCCTTTAATGGTTCCAAAATTATCGAGACGTCATTAGATTATTTTTCTCCATTTGTAGAAATAAAACACACCTCTTGTATTTAATCTAAAAAGCGCCTCTCCCCCCCTCACACAGGTTAAAGTTAACCAGACACCGCTAGTCTGACTCCCCTATGTCAGTTGTACTGTAAGTGTAAGTTATTTTGACTGTATTCAGCCTGACACTGGGTGGAATCAGCCATCGTAACACTTCATGGGCTTTAACCCCTGCGTGTATTACCTGAGGAACAGCTCTAGATGTTTGATGAGGGCTCTGAGATTCCTCTCAGGGATCTGCATGTTCCCCAAGATCTCCGGAAGCTTCACTGAAAAGGAATTGAGAGAGTGAGTGAAAAAGCTGATGCAGTATGGATTCTGCCTCTGCTCCATACCACTGGAGCCCATTGGTCTGCAATTACAAAATGGCATTACCGCAGTGGTTGTAGCTGTGTGTGTGTGTGCATGCGCGCATTCGTGCGATTGACAGGCAAGGTAGCTTTGCCGAACCAATCAGGGAAATTAGGCCCCCGATGGTCAGAATTCCTTTGGGCCCCATCAACAATCTAAAATCGACTCGGCTGAGGACCATCAATCAGAGCAGACATCCACAGAGCATTTCACTCACAGACATCTCTGGCGAGAAACTACAGTAAATGTACAGCTCTTAAAAACCTACATATGGTGCATTTAATGAGCAGGAACATGATATATGAGGACACCGTCAAGTAAGGTTGTAATGGTTCACCAAATCCACGATTCTGTTCATACCTCGTTTTTTTTATTTTTTCTGGCCTATATTACATTTGTTCTGTAGACTAGTCTTCATTTATTTAACTCTATACTTTCTGCCACAAGATGTCACCAAGAACACGTTTGTTTGCCGTCCACACGTGCAACCACCATGACAGACAGATGGTTCATCCAATCAACTTCTAAGTATTTTTTTTAAAGTTAAAAGTTAAAACCGTTTTGATGGACGGTTTCCCAGATGGACGGTTTCCCAGATGGACTTGTGTCTATAAATCCATGTGACATGTCAGGATACTATATTGTATATTTAAATACAGCATTTAATACTATAGTACAGAGAACTTTTAAGCTTTGATAACAAAGGAAACAGAATTATGAGAGCTGCTTACTATATCGCAATATTTGCCAAACTAATCGCAATTATACTTTCTGATCAAATCGTGCAGCCCTAGTATTAACACACCTCAGAGACTATGTAGGCTTTGTGAGAGAGCCGCATGAAAGGTAACTGCTGCGTCATGCCTAACACACCCACAACACAGTAGCCTACTATAGCAGCTATCCGCGTGTGAACATGTGTGCGCGAAACGCAGCGCGCCACAGCAAAATGACAAGTGTGATATTATTCCACATTGTTTCGTTTGAGTATAGATGCGAAGGCAACAGACTCGTTGTCATAATCCGACATCGTAGTGACGGGGGATAATGAATCCATGAATGAGGACACGTGCATTCTATAAATCGCTTGGTGTTGTTTTGATGACTATAGAAAGGCTCAGTGGATCTAATCTAGTGTTGAGCTACATGTGAAATTAAAATGGTAGTTTCGTTACAGTAGCATTGTATATGAGAGCTCAACAGGCTGCACCTGCAGTGTGTGTGTGTGTGTGGGGTGGGGGGGAACCGCGGTTCTGTCTTCCGGAACAGTGACACAAAACCGTGGACGTTCGTATCACGGTCTCAGAACCGTTACATCCCTACCGTCAAGCCATAGTTCTTCTTGCCCTATCAACGCCTATTGCATCCTAACTGTCTCGGAAGGGTGGAGTCCTCAATCTGTGATCCCTTCCCACGGTGTCTTCCCTATTTTGCGCCCCCCCATAGCTTCATTGGGAAGCTCCTTGCCCAGGGGGAGGGGCAGGTTCATTAAGGGCATGCTGCTTGTTTCCATGTGACATGTGGGCAGTGGAGCCCTTTGAGAAGGCAATGTGATTGAGGTGGAACTGACCAAAGAGGCGAAGGAGATGCTGGGAGCCGTACATGTAGGAGGGTGGGGGGGGCTGGTCACCCTGAGGGTAGTTGTCTGGGGTCAGCCTCCAGCTTAGCACCTGCATGCAAAAGAGACAAACACCCGTGAAGAAGAAAATAAAATCAAAAGGTGGAGTCAGCGCTGATGATGTTGCTCGGGAAAGGGAAGTTTGGGGTCCCTTGCTGAAGCTGCTGCCCCCGCGACCCGACTCCGGATAAGTGGGAGAGGATGGATGGATGGATGGAGTCAGCGCTTGTAAGATTATATAATAAGTTTTGTCAAATTCAGCAAATATCGCCTCATGGCAGCTAGCTGCTTGTTCTGTGTGCATGCTGAGAAAATTATAATCCATCTACCAGCTAGATGAGAGATAGATATGCAATATGGACCTTGTTTTACCCGTCCATTGGACATAATGTCATATGCATACTGAACATTCGATTTACATACAGGCGTCAAAACAACTAAGAAACCAATTCAGCCATTTCTCTGGTTTCATTTTTATACTTTTTAAATGTTTTTCTTTTCCTTCTTCACATTTACATACTATTATATATATTTTAAAATGTGCAGTGATCTCGTTAGTTGTCCCACAGCTGTATATTTGTCCCACGTAACCCCAGGCACTTCCAACAGCCCCCCCCCCCCACACCGCCCCAATCACCTCGTTGAGTTCGTTGTTCCGCCGAGTCTCCAGGCCGTAGAAGGGCCCGCCTCGCTCCTTGTTGGGCGTCAGGGGCAACGGGGACGATGACCCGCTGTGGCCCGGGGTCCCTGAGCAGGAGGTTGTTGTGACGATTACGTTCGTAGTCAAATATTGTGTCTCATTGTTCACATTGTACAACCACAGAGGTACTCAATACTTTAAATTAAACAAACAAGAAACAGATCATAACAAAATATGTGCAGTACAACCCACTAATTATATCAAGTGCAGCACATTTGCATTAATAATGAATCAAAGTAAAATAAATAAACGTGATGGGGAGACAGCCATGTCAAATTAATAAGGAACTATACTCTGTGAAATGGCTGCCAGATTTGATCATTACTCTGGGTGGAACTTTGGGCACCACGATCTGGGCACCGATATAGTTCCGGTTTTACTTAAAGGTATAGTAAGCGACTGTAAAATAATATCAAAATATATAGTTCACCGTTCTCTGTGCGTGCTGAATAAATAATCCAGGATTTCTACACAGCCCTGGCCTTGTAAAAACAAACAAACGGTGTAGACCGCAAACAACAACATCCTAGCCTTCTCAATGCGTTTCCAATGTGGGGGGTGGAGCTACTAGGGAGCAACCTAGGACAGTGAAGGGAGAGGTGTTTTTGTTTTGATCGATAAAGCTTTCTCCAGAATGACTGATCAAAAATCTAAAACATTGGCACTCAGCTCAATACTGCCATTGAATTAATCCCTAATCAGACAATATTATGTTGGTTAATTCCTTTATTAAGAAAAATATAAATTCATTCACAACTCAGGCGGTGTGCAGAAGTAGGATGCTGGCACCATCTACTGGCCAAATGAAGCAGTTACATAAACAAAACAGCACGTGTCCTAACAACCAAATAAATAAATAAATCTCACATCCTAAACCTTTACACGAATACATCACAAGCGTGCAAGACGGAATGCCTATAAAAAAAAAAACTGTAGGCCAATTAGGTCGGCTTACTTCTCTCAGAGTTGAAGAAGAACTTTGGGGTCGGCTGGGAGTCTGCCAGGCGGCGTTTAGGCTGAGGGGACGCAGTGGCACTTCCTCCACCTGGAACAGAAGCAACAAAACACCTATGATGTGCAAAACCATTTCAAAATGAATGCCGGCAATTTCAAAGTTAGCACATTGTCACATAACCGCAATGGTGCATCTTATTAAAAGAGAATATGGTAAAAATCAATGGACATTTTTAGACTTATTTTAAGACACGCGTCAATATGCATTCGGATTAGTTATAGAAAAGATGTTCCAGGTTGACAGTGCATGCTCCACCTGCACCGAATGCTTGCACTCATCTCTACATACAAGATAATCAACAGTAAAGGGCTTCGCCTTCGCTGCTACTGGTAGACGCTAGTTTTTAGCACCACAGCGCTAACCAGCACATTCTTGGTGGACGCTAGTCTTTTAGCGCCACAAGCCAACCAGCATGCTCCCAGTAGACGCTAGCCTTTGAGCGCCACAAGCTAACCAGCATGCTCCCGGTGGACGCTAGCCTTTTAGCTCCACAAGCTAACCAGCATGCTCCCGAT
>JAODUK010032145.1:0-15284 GCA_027564635.1 Typhlichthys eigenmanni
GGGTCAGGATAATCCCCCCCCCCCCCCCTCTCCTCAACACAAGCTATGTCTTTTCCACATAAATGAGTGCCGGAGTCGATGTCGGTCCAGGCTGGCCTGGTCTGGTCTGGCTCCCCCTATAGGCCAGTTCAGTTTATGGGAGCCCCCCCCTCTCTGTGAACCCCCCCTTCCCACACCGCTGGGGTGGAGGGAGGGGGACCAGAGAGCCCGGGTCCCCGGGGGCGGAGACGGGGAGGGCCGGTTGCCGCGGCGCCGGGGGCGCCAGCCGGGCTACTTCCTGAGGAAGCGCTGGGCCAAGATGGCGGCGTCCAGGGCGCTGACTGGCTGAGCGTCGTGGCCGAGGCGGCGCACCGGCGGCACGCCGCCCAGCTGCCGGCGGCCCAGGAAGCTCTTGGCCTCATGGATGGTGTGCTTCTCCTCGGCCAGCAGCAGCTGCTGCCGCATGTAGTGCTCGAACTCGTACTGAGACGACTCCTCCGTCACCTTGACCTGTGTGTGTGTGTGCGATGGGGTCACAGTTAGCTTTCAGGTTAGGCTACAGTGTAGCTACAGGCTACAGAGGCACGTGCATCAGAAGCAGCAGCAGCGGCTCTCTGCGCTCGATGTCTAAATGCTCTCACCTCTTGCAGATGCTCTGGGTGGTTGACCTGGTCGTCGATGTCCGGGACCACCTGTAAGGGGCCGCTAAGCGACGACACAGTCTGCCTGGGAACGCACGAAGGAAAACACTGTGAGGCGGATGCTACGAAAGGAAGCCGCTGCGCTGGGGGGTGTGCGGCTAAGAGCGAAGGTTTATGAATGGTAAACGGACTTCATTTAGCCACTGTACTGTATAGCCTCACACACACACACACACACACACACACACACACGCACACACACACACACACACGCACACACACACACACACATACTCCGATGGTGATTGTTGCCGTGCAAGGCGCTACCTGACCACCGTGAGCAGATAAGGTTAGGTATCTTGCTCAAGGACACCTCGACACTTGGTGCGCGGTAAGTGGGGTTCAAACCAGCAACTTCTAGAGCATTGTACAGCATTTCAATGGGAGGAAAAAATGGAATGCTTCCGGTCTCCTAAGCGGGCGTGTCACCAACAGCATTTTGCTTTGGAGGCTGACGTAAGCAGCAGCTATAGCAAACAAAGTAATCTACAGCAGGAGTTGTCAAACCATTCAGCTCGTGACCCCCACAATAACAGTGCCAGAGACTCGCAACCCCCGCTATCCCCAGAGGTGCATAAGTTAATTATATTATATAAATATAACTTAATTATATATATAATATTATTTGATAGTATTTTAATATAGGGTAGTAGCAGAATACATCAAAGTAATGTATAAACGTTACTACTACCACTACTAAAGGTTCTGACTAATATATGACATTTCAATTCACTTTAAAATCTTATTTCATTCATGAAAATCATCTTGTGATCCCCTCCACTGTGTCTCGCGTCCCGACCCCCACTCTGAGAACCACCGAGATCAATAGTACGAGTCAGAGTCACGTAGGTACTTCAAAACAAGAGCATTCTCAATGCAATACCGCCTAACGACCACCAGGTGGAGCACTAACCACGAGGCGATGATGCCACTGAGGGACTCCAGCACCTCTCCGGCAGCAAGCCGCTGCTGCGGGTCCAGCACCAGGAGCTTACGGATCAGGCACACAGTGTTCTCTGACACACGCCCGTCCCTGAGAGAGAGAGGGGGAGAAAGTGAGAGAGAGAGAGAGAGAGGGAGGGAGAGAAGTGAGGCAAGAAGGGAGAGGTTATGCATATATAGCTTTGAGCTCAGCATTCAGCTGACTGCACATAGCGGCCCTCAACAGCACTTCTGCACTGAGCGGTACACACCTATTGTATACAGGTACATTTCTGCAGATGCATTATTAGCATGGGTGTATACTTCAACACACACTAGTTTTAATTGGTGAGATACGTATGCATAGTTGAAGGAGTCGTGCTGTGGGCAGTACAGTAGATAATGAGGTTCGGGGGCTGGGCCAATTGGGAGGACTCACTCTGGAATGGAGTAGTCTGCAGCCTTGATCTTGCGGAAGAGCTCCTGAGGTACGCTGTCGTAGAAGGGGAACTGGCCGTACAGCATGGTGAACAGCACCACGCCCAGAGCCCACATGTCACTTGGCTTGCCCCGGTACGGCCGGCCTGCAGGGCGCATATACCAAGTCAAGCTCATTAAAATAGCCCTTAAATCACATTATGCTCTCAAAGGGATTTGCAGGCCCACATTTCCACTTGAAACAAACGAAAACTGCTCCTCCTCCCGGGCAAGGAAACACCCCCCGTAAAAACCATGTGGGTAAAAAAGGAAGAAACCTTGCCAACACCATATATAGGGTAGTCCCAGCCTCTTGTGTCCATCAGCACTACGTCACCTAGGAAACTCTGTGCTGAACGTCTGATACATAGACCCTAGTCTCAGCCCCTTCATCAGCACTACGTCACATAAGCAACTCAGTGCTGAATTACCCCTGTAATCATGTCAGCACTATCTGGAAGTGGGGTATTTTTATTTGCTGTTAGCATTGTCAGTCACAAGCATTGTCTCTGCATGCAATTCTGGCACAACGCCAATTTAGTGCTGCATTTAATAATTTCAGTCTTTCAGTTTATTTTAAGCACCAACTGTAGCACACTTCTTTAACAGATCTACAAGACCAGCAAACAGCAAGACTTGTGTCGCTTAGTTTGCAAACAAATCCCTCGGTGTAAGTTTAACGTCCGATATGGTCACGGGTTACGTGGTTGGTCATCGTGCATGCCAATCAAAATACCTGTCAAGGCTCTTGATGCAGTTAGTCAATCTGGGGCAATTTTGTTTTTCTCAGATAGGAAGGGTCGGTCAATGTATGCAATGATAGGCTAACGCAACGGACCTGCATTTCCTGTTTTCTGATCTCACGGTCTCTAGTTAACAAAAGAGCAGAACTCAGATACCGGTGAAATGATGACATGTGCGTGCGCAGAGCACCTTATCTGGTGTGGCAAATCATGACACGTAACGCTTTAGAACTGACGCCTCTACTGCTGTAGAACTGCAATAGTCATTGACTTCCTCTCATTTCAAATCAAGGGCGGACTAATGATTAACAAACGACCAGCCCGCGTCCATTACACTTCCTAGAACAGCCCTGGAACATGGCTCATTTCTGGAAAAGGACCCAGGACCCCTCCTTCCCCCCCCCCCCACAGGATTATAAAATTAGGAGGCTGGGTAAACCCCTGTGCCAGTGAAGGTGGAGCCCAACAGAATAGGCAGTGTTGTTACGGGACAGCATGGTAGGGCATGTGTGAAATAAGCAGCGAAACACACACGCACACACACGGATGGGAGGGGTCTGAGAGGATGGATGGGAGAGGTTCCCCTGCAGTGAGTCATCAGTGTGTGAGTCACTGACGCTTTGTTTCATTGTGTGCCTGTCACGTTATGCCGACATCAGTGCCTCGCTGCCCATCAACACAGTTTTCATTACAGCGGAGCGAAGTGCAGGCAGCTTTCATTACCGGCTCTTGGTCTCTTGCAATGCACGGGAACACACGACAGGAGAATCCTTCCTTCTGTAAGACCGTGCTTTCATTTGGCACGCAAGCACGTGTTTTGATCCGAGTTGGGCACGTTCTAAAGAATGCTACACAAAAGCAATTTCCTAATTTGGCAGGGAAAAAAAAGCAGAAGCAGAAAAAGAAACCAATGTTGAGCAAAAAAGATTACTGTTCCCCCAAATGCTCTTAAGAAACCTCAGCGTCCCAATAGTCCAAAGAAAAACTTCTAACAAAACCAAAACAACAACATGTATTTGCTAACCTTCCAGGATTGCGACATGCCTGATATGCGTTGCATAATAACCGGAAAATCTTAACACAAGACCGGCTGCCAAACATTACGCAACGCTTTTGAATGTCTTCCAGCATTGGTCTGATGAACTAAGGTCAGCTCTCCAACAGGAGATCCCTGCCTTATGGGAATCCACTCTAAACCAGTGTGTGCGATCCTTATGAATATCCTTACGGCAAACTGCATGAGCACAGTCTCAGGTACAGCGTAGCATTGGGTTTCAACACATCTGAATGAATTGTAAAAACACCACCACCGCACATATACAGTATATGCGCGCGCGCACACACATGCACGCACACACACACACACATGACAACACACAGCGAAGTGCCGGTGTTCTGACGATTTATGCTACCTGTCGAATTGGGCTTCCTCGTCATACTGCATCATCGTCCTTGAGACAAAGCCCATATATTTGTGCTACCATAATCTGGATTTCTAGCCAGTACTATTATTGCATGTTTTTAACAAATGTACAAGGCTTCTTCTCATTTTACTTGTAGACTTTGATTCGGTTAACATTATGTGCCAGGTTGTAATTTAACATTTTTACATTTAATAATTATTTACATAATGTTAACAAATTCCCACCATTAACAACTTCAAGATCGTTTGGGCATATTTGTAATGTCCCCATGCCAATTTCTGAAATAGTATGTAGGCATCAAGTTACGTGTGTAATGTATGCAATATTAAGAAGTCCATACATTATACTGTGAGAGTTATAACTTTATTGGATCTTGGAAATGGGGACAAAGAACATGTAATGTAGCTATTTTCGATAGGGCAGCCTTAATCGTCAGAACACGGGTGTGACGGACGCATGTCAGCTCTCACCGCTCAGCACGTCGGGACTGATGTAGGCGGGACTTCCTCTCTGGTCCTTCAGCAGATCATCCTCACTCACCAGGTGCTTTCCCAGGCAGAAGTTGGTGATGGTGATACGGTGGGTCCTGATACCAGAGAAGAGGGACACCGTAAACCACCTGCTGATCCTCAAGGCCTTTTAGAAGAACATTAGTGATGCAGCAGCCATCTGTTTTCTTTTTGCCGATACAGAATACATATAGCTGACTTTCAGTCCGCAAAATCGACCGATATCGATTTCATACTTATATGGGCTTGACAGCCATTTAATTGACAACAAGGTTTTCTCAGCCATTATAAAAGGAAAATCGGACTACCAACGATCTCGTATTTTGAGTGGAAATCATCCTATTCCGATATTTTGAATATTATTAATAATAATGCATTTATTTATAGGCACCATTCAAAAAATTCAAGGACACCATACAAAGGACATAATTAGAACATTGCAGCAATACATAGTTTCAATCAATGAGTCGACATCTAAATAAAACAAATAATCAGAGTAGGCCAGTTTGAATAGATGTGTTTTTAGGATTGGATTTAAAGACAGGGAGATCATCAGTGTTACAGCCATGTTGTGGGAGAGCTCTACACCCCATAGCGAAAGTGTGCAGGAGGTATAGTTGATGAAGGAAGAATACTGACATATCCCCAACACTTCAAGTGTTCATTAAAGCAACAATTCAAAGTCTCGAATGTTTTCTGAGTCTTGGATGAATTATTTATATATTGACGTGGTGGGAGACATAATTACAAAATGCTGTAACTATTCTGATATAATATCGGTTGCTTACAATTGCCGGTGTATGACCCGTCCGACTAATTACAAATGTACTACATGTAAATCGCTTTGGACAAAAGCGTCTGCCAAATGCCGTAAATGTAAACAAACAAAAATAGGCCAACATTCCTAACTGTCCCTACACCCATCGACAGGGACAGGGCGGGTGTAGGGTGTGCTGAGGTGTCCTTGAGCAAGACAACTAAACCTAAATGCTCCCCCTAGGTGGATGGCACCACTATCGGTGTGTTAATATGAACCTGTTGGCGCTTCCTCTCATGCCCACATCTCGCCGGTCACCCCCTAGCCTGACATGCCAGATATCTGTGACTGTTAAGACACATCCATGTCATTGGCTCATTTCACCTGTACATTTTTTATGTATTAGATATTTCATATTGTCCAGCCCTTTTAAATCTGTTATATAAATGAAGCTGACATTGACATTGACATCCATTGGCATGTAATTGGACGAATTGTTAAATCCACTCTTGCAGTAGAAAGAGTGAAAACATATTTATCATTGAGAAAAGTCTTTGCTCATCTAATAAATCTGATGCTATATTGTATCATCTCTAGGCTACTACGTTAACTGCCGTAGGACCCGCCATTGTCGTTTTCGACTGATCCAGGTTGGTTTACCGGCCTGAAACACAAGGATATCTCCAGCTCTCCAGCCTGATTCTCGCGGCACAGTCAACCTGGAGTCAATCTGAAGATCTCTCGCAAGGCAACCCCCTTCCCCCCCTCCAGAGCGGACCCGTGATGTGTCCAGACACAGTGGCGCTACACGACTCTGGTTAGTTTGGCTCCAGGAGGGAAAACACTGCAGACCTATCAGACGCTGGTCTGACTCATCCGAGGTACACAAGAGTGTCTGCGGCACGGCGAAACCATAGAGGGCTTTAAGCTCAGGGACTACGGACTGCTTTATCTCTGCCTGCTCGCTTTTGATGGAGGAGGAGGAGGGGAAGGAGGGAGAGAGAGAGAGGACATGAAGAGAAGAAAAACCACATGGACAAACATGAGTCAGTCAACCTGCGGACTTAGATAATTGTCTGGCTGACTAAGCCTGTGCGCGGTGATAGGCTATGTACAGATTAACAGGGGGATGAAAATAGAGAGCTTTAAAGCCTGTGTGCAAATGCTGCACGCGCAAAGAAAGAGAGACGCATGCAAAGCGACAGTCTGGTGCAGCAGAGCACTCCAACTCACGATCACCTACATCCTCTTTCCCAGGAGCTCGAGGTCAGCTGCTTCCCCATTCACACTCTCTCACTTTCACCTCCCCCCCCCCGCTGCTTCACTTTCAGAGTCTGGAGCCAACTGCTGTCATAAGACACCTACGCTCGGCTAAAAACAGAAATGCTATTGACCAATTAGCCTGTGTGTGTGTGTGTGTGTGTGTCTGACAACTCACTGTTGACCAGACCAGAGTGGCCATGCAGAACTTAAACAAAAACATAAATTCATAAAAATAATAAGGTTGTTTATAAAGAACGGAGCCCGTTCTGTTTGCCCTCTTTGCACTCAGTGACCCAGGCAGCTATTGTTGCAGCGCAGAGTGAAGGGGGCGGCGCGCTCTGACTCACGAGGCAAAAAGTGTCCCGGAGGGATTCGAGAGCGGCCGCACCGTCTCCGCTTCCTCGTCATGTGACCCTGTGAAACACGGCCCCTCCCCGTGACTTCGACTGACTGCTGGAAATCATCTCGCTGATGAGAATGGAGGTTAAACGCAGGTTAAACGCAGGGCTTCCTCGGCGGGGACATCCGCAGGTTGATGCTCCAGGGCAGCAGTTATCACAGCATCATGCTCATTGGTCAGAAAAACATACAAATCCCTCCAAAACAAAACAAACAACCAACCAGCCGACACTGCATTCTGTGTACATCATGTAGGTTGATTCCGTCTGCTCATCTCACAAACACATTCTGCCAAGCGTTCTGAGACAGCTCTGTGAGGCAACCACATGGAGTCAACCCCAAAGCTTAAAGAC
The DNA here is from genome assembly GCA_027564635.1 of Typhlichthys eigenmanni. NCBI lineage: Eukaryota > Metazoa > Chordata > Actinopteri > Percopsiformes > Amblyopsidae > Typhlichthys > Typhlichthys eigenmanni. Next base: position 7,527 of record JAODUK010032145.1, read on the forward strand.
TTATGAGGCCAGAAGCGTTGCATTTTTGCTTCCATTGACAATGCTATATCTTTCTATCATTAAACAATCTCCAGTATATCCGAATAAAAGCAAAACAAAATGTCTTTGAGAGCTGTGAGCTCTGAGTAAGCTAGCGGTCAGCGCGGCATGAAGACATACCTCGCCGGGACCTGCTGACGATGCCTGTAAAACAGACAGCAAGACGCGTGACTGACAAACCCCGTGTACTGGGTAGGCGTGGCGTGCGCACAAGCGTGCGCACACACACACGCGTGCGATAAGGGACGTGGCGGCTCTGGGCCTGAAACGGAAAGAGAACCGTTATTTCGTCGCGCAGTAAACATCCTGCTTTTGGTGCCAGCCGGCTTTGCGAGAGGAAGTCACATCATCATCATCATCATCAAAATGAAGATTTCAAAACGGCTCTTTCTCCCTCACTAATCTTACCAACATAAAACTATATATTAAACCCCCCCACACACACACACACACACATTCAGGGTGGGGAAAACAGACAGACACAAGCCTACAGGGAATCAATGTGGAACGCTCAAGTGAAAAAGAAAAAGAAAAAGGAAAACACTTGAAGGTGGAGCGGAACCGCAAGATTAAAAACATAAACTGGAGCGACAATGAAAACCAGAGAGAGAGAGACAGAGAAGGCAGACAGAGGAGAGGGCAAATACAGTGTGGCCTGTGTGTGAGAGTGTGTGTGTGTGAGAGCGTGTGTGTGTAAGTGCGTGTGCGTGTGAGTGCGTGCGTGAGTGTGCGTGTGCAAGAGTGTGTGTGTGTGTGTGTGTGCGTGTGTGTGTGTGTGTGTGTGTGAGAGACAGCGTCGACCATGGCAGTGAGAGTCAGTCCAGAGCTATGGGTCCTTTGGCAGAACTCTCCCTTTGTCTCCAGCTGGGACAGTGTGTTCCGGTCTTCTGCATCGCTGCCCATACCCCCCCACCAACACACTCCTGTTTCATCACCCCCCCTGGTGGAAATGGAAGGCAGGAGGGTTGGTCAGGGGGGCACAGGGCTCCTGGCCCCCCTTGCACACTGGGCCCCCCCGCACTGTGTGACCTGAGGCACACTCACAATGGAGCACAGTGTGCCCAGCAGACCCTGGCACCCCCAAACACCTCCCCTTTATTCTCACGCAGAGAACAAAAGCAGCAGGGCATTCTTTCCTGTCTGTATTCCTCCACAAACCCTGCTGCCTCTGTTGAGTTTCATGGAAGATGAGTCATCCTCCGCTACTCACAACACAACACAGCACCGACAGACAGACAGACAGACAGAGCAGGCCCCGACCCCAGGCCAGGTACAGCTGCCGTCCGTCAAAGCTCTCTGCACAAGAAAACCCCAGCAACCCAGCACCCCCACCCTCTAGCCCACCCGTGCGAGAACGGGTGGGCTAGCTGACCGAGGTGACCCGTAAAAAAAAAAAAAAAAAAAAAAAAAATGAGGATGGGGTTCTTCTTACCGTTTGTTGAGCACCATGTTTCCCAGTTTGAGGTCTCTGTGCACTATGTTCTTCTGCAGAGAGAGCGAGAGAGAGAGAGAGAGAGAGAGAGAGAGAGAGAGAGAGAGAGAGAGAGAGAGAGAGTTGGTGGCAGGGTTTTTGTGCAGGCGAGTGAATCACTGCTATCCACACAATCATCTTGTTTCTGGGAGCGGCTCCCTCCGCAACACGGAACATGACTCATCGGAAGCAACAACAAAAACAAAGCAACCCAGTGCTGACAAAACAGTCGACGGGGAGCGAGCTCCCTTCGCTAACGAAAACGCGCTGCAGTGCAACCTCGGACGCACGACGGGGTTAGGGGAGAGCGAACACACAAAGGTGTGAAGAGAAACGTTAAAAACTCTAAATACGCTCGTCACATACAGGACGTGAATTCGTCTTGCGTTTAAAAGAGTTGCTGTGCAAGGGAAAGCAATGAACATCAGTACATCTCCAATGAGAAACCCTTATCCTTAATGAGGATTCCTTATCTTACCATTGTCTCCTTGACTGCTTTTACTTTGACCAAGGTAGTACCAAATGGAATGTTGAAAGGCAATGGTGGTTTTAGTGTGGGTATAAACGTTGTTGTTAAGTCTGTTCAGTTTGTCTGTCAGTCTGTCTCTCTGCGACAGAGAGGTGGCCTGCTTGCAAGCATAAAATAAAAATAATGATATTTAAGTGGAAATAGAAAACGTAGTGTTGGATCTTGTTTGACAGTCTCACGCTTTAGTTCAACGGCCGGTGAAAGCGGCAATTGCATCCATGCGTACAGCAAGTCACGTTTTAAATTACTTTAAAAAAGGTGGAGTCAGCGATGCTGGAGAGAGACGATGTTCGAATGTCATCTACCGTCAATGCCATAGGGTGCTCCGCCCCACACATTGGACACGATTTGCCATAGAGACAGAGCACATTTAAGTTAAGGAAGGTTTCGGTTTTTTTTGTACGTTAGCTAAGCTTAACGTAATGCAAAGTCAATGGAGCGCCATCAACTGTTTCCCCTCCGAGGTGGGTGTGGTTTTCAGAGTATGCAGATGCGTTGCGCTCTGTCTCTATGGCTGGGATGGTGTTGTGTGGTGCACTCTGCACCACATTGTTTGTGTTCCCATTTACAGCGCCAGGGCTGTGTAGAAACACCGGGACTATACAAAGAAAAATAATAAAAAGCGTCAGCTGCCCTCACCTTGTGCAGCGCCTCCACGACGCGCACCACGTCGCAGAACACGACAATGGCCTCGCGTTCGCTCAGGCGCTTCTCCTTGATGACGTAGTGCTGCAGGTTAATGAGGTCTGCCGTCTTGTCGCTGAAGTCGTGGGCGCACAGGCAGTCCAGCACCAGGCAGATACGCTTCTTCATGCGCCGCACCTTGTTGGCCTCGGGGTCCTCGGCGATCTCGCAGGCCCGGTCCTGCGAAAGGCAGCGAGACGGTGAATATCCACGGCGTCGCACAATCGTCTTTATAAAAAAGGCGTAGTACTCTCGAGAGAAGGCTGGTCCCTCTCGAGAACGCTTGCTTGCTTCGAGCTCAAAACAAAACTACCTCAGAAGCTCCGCCCCACAAATGCATTGCAAAGCGCCATTGTTGTGAGCGGTGGTCGGCGGTTTGTTCATGTTCCTATTCATGAAGCCAGGGCTGCGTAGAAGTAACAGATCGTTTTTTCAGCACGGTAAACTAACGGAAAGGAGGAGGTACTTGGTGAATTAGACAAAAAGTGTATTATCTTACAGCTGACTGCAATAGCTGACTATACCTTTAAAAAAAAAAAAAGCTACGAGCCTCGCCTTCTTTAGTGTAAACAATCCAAAAAGTTTGAGTACGGCCAAGAGCCGATGCCTTTCCTCTTGAACGCGCAATCAATAGCGGGAGTAGCGCCGGGCTAATCGGCTGATCCACTCCTCGCAGCGGGAAAGAGGCCAAATCAATCAATAACCTGTAGGTGTCGAGTACTATACCTCCGCCCCCCTACTTACTGTGTGTGTGTGTGTGTGTGTGTGTGTGTGTGTGTGTAAGAATTACACAGGCCATTCATTCTCTATCTCTCTCTCTATCTCTCTCTGCTCTCCTCTTACAGACGCACCACTCCCCATTGATTTCTGTATCAAGATGTCAGGTCGGCCGGGGGATACGAAAGCTTTCATTATTAACCGCTTCTCCTGCAGCGGAGATGCACTAAAATAATAATACAATCAATACTGCAGCCATACAAATGATTCACGGGGAAGAGCACATCTCAATGCTGCTATTTAAAGAACATGCCGTCTGGGTGGAATAACAATGGTGGGGAGAGATAGACAGAGAGAGAGAGAGAGAGAGAGCACAGATGGAACAATAACCAAGTTAGGAGAGGAGGCTTACAGGAAGAGAGAGAGAGAGAGAGAGAGTGTGAGTGTGAGTGTGAGTGTGTGTCCGTCCTTGTGAATGAACGGCCCTGTGAATTAAGAATGGCCACAGACAACACTGGGTTGTCGGCCAAGCAGCCGATCGGTGACTATTATGTGACAGAACGGTGATAATGGCAGATTGAGCATTCACAAACATGACAGACAAACATCCCCACCCCCATGTTTTCAATAGCATAATAACCATGTACAGCAAGTCTATAAACAACAAAGTTGAAAAAAGTCAGGTCTAAAATAGGTCTAAACGTCAGGTCTAAAACAGGCCTAAAAGAGGTCTAAAATAGGTCTAAAAGAGGTCTAAAAGAGGTCTAAAAGAGTCAGGTAAAAAGAGTCAGGTCTAAAACAGGTCTAAAAGAGTCAGGTTTAAAAGAGTCCTAAAACAGGTCTAAAGGAGTCAGGTCTAAAAGAGGCCTAAAAGAGTCAGGTTTAAAAGAGTCAGGTCTAAAACAGGTCTAAAGGAGTCAGGTCTAAAAGAGGCCTAAAAGAGTCAGGTTTAAAAGAGTCAGGTCTAAAACGGGTCTAAAGGAGTCAGGTCTAAAAGAGGCCTAAAAGAGTCAGATTTAAAATAGTCAGGTCTGAAACAAATCTAAAGGAGTCAGGTCTAAAACAGGACTAAAAGAGTCAGGTTTAAAATAGTCAGGTCTAAAACAAATCTAAAGGAGTCAGGATTAAAAAAGGACTAAAAGAGTCAGGTTTAAAAGAGTCAGGTCTAAAACAGGTCTAAAGGAGTCAGGTTTAAAACAGGTTTAAAAGAGTCAGGTCTAAAACAGGTCTAAAAGAGTCAGGTCTAAAAGAGTCAGGTTTAAAAGAGACAGGTCTAAAGCAGTCACGTTTAAAAGAGGCCTAAAAGAGTCAGGCCTAAAAGAGTCAGGTCTAAAACAGGTCTAAAGTTGACAGGTTTAAAAGAGGCCTAAAAGAGTCAGGTCTAAAAGAGTCAGGTTTAAAAGAGTCAGGTAAAAAAAAAAAAAAAAAAAGAGTCTAAAAGAGTTGGGTTTGAAAGAGCCTAAACCAGGGGTGGGCAATCCTGGTCCATTCAATCCTAAACCATGCAAGGCAGTGGTCCCCTCAGACCCCACTAAGAAGCAGAGTGCCTTGCGATCCCCCGGCCTACCTGGAAGAGACCATGGTGGTGCACCACCCCATCCTGGCTGTGCAACAGTGACAGCAGGGAGTACTCCGTGTGTAGCAGCATCTTGCCTTGCCGCTCCTCCTGCGTCTCCCCGGCAGACTCCGCCCGCTCCTCCAGCGTCAGGATCTGGCGCACGGTCAGGGAAAAGGTCAGAGGTCAGAGGTCAATGTGCCACAACGCAGACTCCCCTAGCCTGGCTCCGGCCGACTATTACCCCGTTTACGCTAGCGTTTTCACAGCCACCCTGCTTGCGAACCAATCAGAGAGGGCGGGTAGAGCTAGATGAGGTGATCAAAACAGTTGATGCAACATGGATTGGTTAAACGCTGTCCAATAGTGTGAAAATGAACCAGAGGTCTGCGCACAGTAAGGGGCAACGACTTCCCAATGGAGCGTGTCAGTTGTCCAGACCTTGTTCACGTGACTTTTGAGCCTGGTTACAGCCTGACTTAAACTTCCCCACCCCCAAGTTTGATATAGATCAACAAAATAAGATTGCTAATGTTATAGTCAGCTATTGCAAGCTAATTTTAAGATAATATACTTTGTCAAATTCACCAAATACCTCCTTACCGTTCTCTGTGCATGTTGAAAATCTAATCAGATACGTCTACGCAGCCCTGCCTCCGTAAATAGTAACATAAACAAGGTGATTAACACCACTCACATCAACAAAGTAGTTTGCTTTGCTTCATAATGTGTTTCTATGTGTGGGCTGAAGGATATTGTTTGATTTGAGCAAAGTTAGCAAGCGTCCTCGAGAATGACTAGCCCTGCCTTTAAGATTATATAGGGCGGCCTCCGGCATGACAATCTTAAAACATTCAACGGCTGTGGAATCTAAATTGGGCACAAGAGAACTTATTTACCAGCTGATCTCAACCAGCCAACAGCTCAGCTGATTGCTGCTTCACATTCAACTGGCTATATTGTCACAGGCACGTCTTATTTAAAAAGGCCGCTGGTCGGTCGGTCAGTCAGTCAGTCAGTCAGTCAGTCAGTCAGTCAGTCAGTCAGTCATTCCCGAGAACGCTCGCTAACTTTGAGCTCAAATCAAAACAAACTACCTCAGAACATCCGCCCCCCACACTGAAACGCGTTGCGAAGCCATGGGCACTCTTTTTATGTTCTTATTTACGAAGCCAGGGCTGTGTAGAAGTACCCAATTCTTTTTCCACCACGCAGAGAATGGTAAGCTAGCGAAATGCGAGCAGATATTTGGTGAATTTGACAAAAAGAGTATTATCTTACAATTATCTTATAACAGACTGCCTTTATACTGCCTTTCTTGCAGCTTCCTCAGCAATCCCCTTTGCAACCCACCACCACCTAAACTCCTCTTTCTATGCTGAGTCTGGCTTAATCAATGCAATGGCATGTCGTCATTTGATGCGAGCTCTATTCCGTACCATACACTGGGTGAGGCGGGCTTTTATGCTGCCCTCAGAACAGAGCCATACTGCCAATTATAACTTAACTTAGCAATGGGAATAACACACCTCCAAGGACTAAAGTAGTCCAGACTGAACTAGGGGTTCAGGGCGGTTCGGTGAAGTTGTGTGTGTGGAAAGGGGGGGGCGGGGTTAAAAGTTGACATTCCAGGTGTGGCGCTACCATCCCCCCCTCTGCACCCCTACTAAAGCAGTTAGCTGGTGTGTGAAGGGCATTATTGGATGTTACGGCCCCCAATAAAGCTGTGTTGTCCTGTTGCCTGGCACTGACAGTGGGACAGTAAAACGCTTGTCGTTCCAGAGCCGTTGTTTGGTGTTTAGGGAGGCTGGAGGTCCACACATGCACACCAACACTGTTGCCACGGTTTCAACAGGGGGTTCATACGTTTGCTACTTCACTGACTGATGTAATGATACACAGACAAAAAAAAAAACAGACACACACACAGGCTGACACACACACACAAAGACACAGACAGACACACACACACACAAAGACACAGACAGACAGACAGACACAGACACGCACACACACACACAGGCAGACACGCACATCAAAGACACAGACAGACAGACACACAGGACACACAGACAAAAAAACAAAAACAGACACACAAAAGAACACACAACAAAAATGACAAAAAACAGAGAAACACACACACACACCTTGAGCTGATAGAAGTCATCGGTGCCGTCCTTGCGGGCCAGACACTGCACTATGCTGGGCACGGGGGAGTTGCCCAGGCGAGGCCCTGTGAAGGACAGGAGGGGAAACAGCTGTGTCAGCAAAAGGCCGCACACCACCGCGGCCTCCCTGTGCGTGTGTGCGTGTGTGCTCCCACACACAGGTCACCGGGGGGGCGAGCAGACACACCCGTTTGCACCCCGGGTGCAATGTTTTCCTTGGCGCGCTGCAGAGCAAACAGCGCACGAGCACACAGTCTGTTGATGGTGGAGACATGAGCTATACTCTCATCTCACCACGTCTCTGGAGGAGGAGCTATACTCTCATCTCACCACGTCTCTGGAGGAGGAGCTATACTCTCATCTCACCACGTCTCTGGAGGAGGAGCTATACTCTCATCTCACCATGTCTCTGGAGGAGGAGCTATAATCTCATCTCACCATGTCTCTGGAGGAGGAGCTATAATCTCATCTCACCACGTCTCTGGAGGAGGAGCTATACTCTCATCTCACCATGTCTCTGGAGGAGGAGCTATACTCTTAACTCACCACGTCTCTGGAGGAGGAGCTATACTCTCATCTCACCATGTCTCTGGAG